>MU130906.1:5118-21366 GCA_015039435.1 Imleria badia
TTATAACTCCACTACACCTAAGCGAAATTCCCACAGTGTTTGGCGGTGCGCTTCGCACACCACTGTTGAGGTTAGTATGGAAAGGGTTTTTGGAGTCACTGTAGATGCAGGTCCAGGTTTGCCTGGAGGACTGTGGTATTATATATAATCATCTCAGTGAAACTCAAATCAGACCAGCATTTCTTATTATGGTTCAAGAATGACCACAAAATTTGAATGACAGACCTGGACCATTCGGGTCCAGGAACTAGTACATGCAAGTAGACCGCCTTCATTACACCTTCGATACTTCTAAGCGACACTGGAGGCCCTTACGACAACAAGAAGGTGGTGAATCAGATAGCTCGGATAACATCAAAAGATAAAATCAACAAGGATGTCTGCCGCGGACTCGACCCTCATCTTAAAAACCCTCATCACCGCCATAGAAAGGAAAAATGACATGTTCACCATATCAGGACTGGACGATGACCAAAACAAAATCTTGGGACACTGAGGGCATAGTCGTATGTTATGTTCGGGATTTCAAGTCAATGGCAGTGGCGCAAACCCTCCCCTCTTCGCCTGTGTCCCACTCGCCTCTCGTCTGGCTCGTCGTTCTTCCCTCAGCGTCGCGATCTCGTCCACGGTGATGGTCTTGAACGGCCACGTCAGCCAGTTTCCACCTGAACGCATACTCAACAGCCCCATATCGTCCAATAGCTCGTCCATTGCTTGTGGCCACCTTGGTATGGAAGTTCAGTCGAGATGCAGAACGAAAGAGAAAGGTATCGATGTGACGCACGACCAGAATGCGTGCCCGCTGCTAGAGCTCTCGTTCACCCAGAGCAGCATGTGTGGGAATCTTTTCCTCAGCCAGGCAGCGTTCCTCTCTGTCTCCACCAGCGCTTCTTCGACTGTGGAGGGTAGACGCATCTGGTCCCCAAGAAAGTACGACGATATCCAGTGTGCGATCAGCTCGTATGTATATCCATTGTTCGCGGTGAACTGTCCATTGGCAGATGTGGAACGTAAGTGAACAATATTGCTGATGAGAGGCGTAGAGATACATGTCGATAATGACGCGGCTTACCACGGCACCATTGATGGCAAAGTCTCGTTTGGTAATGTTCTTTGCTGGAACTAGGCCCCGATAAATCGATGATGCCCACTGGGCCCTCTGCGGATGGGCCGCTGGCGGTGAGTCAAGCGTTTCGTAATGTTTCCAATAGTCAACCGTCTGTGAAGGAGGGTGTCTTCCTACGCCGAGCTGGTGGATCGTTTTTTCTGAGGCAGACATGAGCAGTGACAGTAAAGATATTAACAACTCACCACTGAAGATGCCTGTCCAGGACGAGGAAAATCCAGTAGCGAGGATGACGGCATTTGCTCGAAGCGTCCGCCCATCCCGCAACACAATAGACTCCCCGTCAGAAGCGTAATCTTTTGCCTTGGCTGGAGCGACGAGCTTAATCTTTCCTTGATTGACGAGAGCGTGGAAGCCATCCTTCCTCCCGGTTCCCTCGTCGTTAATACGACAGTACCAGAACATCGAGTGCGTGTTCCGCATCGGCGAATCTTTCGGGATCCGGAGCACATCGAGCTGCATGTCGTTAATATGAGACCGATGAAACGTAATGACAATCCACACACAGAACTCCACGTCAAAAAGTTCCAGAAAGCGTGCGTAATCATGCTACCGAGTGTGGTAGTGTGTAAGAAGCGTCTGATCGATAGTCACTGGGGGCACATTTACTACGCCACGGTAAAACTTACTCTAGGCGGGTTCGTAGCTCGATATGTGGCGTGAATAGTCCAAGACACCTTGGAGGTGAGCCAAATATAACCGAAGAACACCCAAAACCTACCTGCTCTTCCTAATCCACTCAGGGAGCTGGATCGGGTACGCCAATAGTGCATCTACCTTTTCAAATACGACCGTTACCCTGATACCGTGACGAGCCAAATGAGAAGAAATGCTGAGCGACCACTCGTTAGATCTACAACTGTACAAGACTGACAACTGTACTCACTCCTGCGCAGATTTCCCTCCTCCGACCACGACAACCGAGTAATCTGGATTCACTTGAACCTCGCTCAGAATTTGATCAACATGTGATGCGAACTCGGATGAGTGTACGACTGGCCCACGGAAGCCAGCTTGCTCCGCAGACTTCGCCGACAAGGTCTCAGGAACGCGAGCTTGACTACATCCCTATGATTAAGCAGGTTAGTGAAGTGGGAAAGTGAAGTCCGGATGCACGGACCCCAGTACACAAAACGAGGCGAGCGTAACTCAACACCTCCTTGTTTCCCGTCCTGAGATCGAGAACTTCGACCTCCCAGCCGGAGCCGTCCGTTCCGCGTCGAATGTCCAGAATCTCTATCTCGAATCGGATTTTTCCCACGAGAAACGTATTGGCAAATTGTTCCATATAAGCCGACATGTCCTCACAGCAAGGGCGAGTCCTTGGCTCCTCTTTAGGAGGTGGTGTTGGTAAGGGAGAGAACCTGAATTCCCCTTGCACGCTATAACACCACAAATACATCAGTCACCACGGCAAAAAGACTGTTCACTGGGACTCGCCTGTTGATGGAAACCCCGGGATAAACACGTTCTCTGGCCCACACCCCTCCAGGAGACTTGTCGCGCGTCAAGAGCTGCACGTTGTGAAACCCATCATTCAGGAGGGTGTAACCGGTGATCAATCCAGCCGCGCCAGCACCTATGATACCAACCGTTTGCTGGCAGATGGATTCGGTTGTCTTGACCTCCACCATTACTAGCGAATAACGAAAGGAGTGGGGGTTTCTAGACTCACCAGCTTTCATGCTATATACGTGGCCGAATCTGGAGGCACCTTGGATACTCGAAGGTTATAGTTTCACCTGGAGTTCCGACGCATGTGTTAGCAGAGACCATGGCGCAATCGGCTAGTAAGTTGTTTACTTAACATGTTTCAATGAGATTGCACTCACTGGAGCTTCCCTAATCTCGGTTCCAGATCCCACAGCGGAGTATCAAATGGGTGCCCAAAAAGAGATATGTCAGAAAACAGTTGGCGAGCACCGCTGTGGGTAGTCTGGTAATCTATGAGGCTGAAAGCCGTCGATAGACGTGCTGTGGAGGCACTCCGTGCGGCCGAACCCACGGGTTGACAAGCGGAAGTATGACAGGTAGGGGGCACGCGTGCCCTAGAACGTCGGGAACGAGACTAGAGCTTCCCCTAGCATCAGGATTGGGCGACTTCCCGTCAGGATCTACAGTAGGGAAAGTTTTCTGTAAATTTGTCGCTATAATTAGTAGCAAAATGACAGACATGTCCCAACTAGGTTGGAACCGCATGGCGCACGTCAAGCGTTGCCATTGAACACCGTCCGTAAGTCCTGCAATCTGTGGAGGGGTACCCCCCTCTGTGAACGTCTGTAAAATGGATTTTAGCATCCCCTTCCATGTTCGGCTCGTTTAGACGTCGCTTAGCAGTCGTCCCATCCCTTTTCGGCCATCGCATACACCAGCTGACCCCATATAAGGCAACCGGGTGACCGTCTGTAAAATTTAGCGTCTGTGTGACGATTATCAGATTTACAGGAAGTGTTCGAAGTCACCCACTATCGGGACATCGGTATTAACGGTGAGGATGAAACCCGATATCTTGGTAGTGGCGCGGGCCGCCCAGTACTGTCTTATATTTTCGTGGCACCCATGCAATAAAGTGTCACAAGCTGCTGTTGTGATTCTGATCATATGAAGACATCATCCAAGAGGAACATGTAGTTTGGTGAATGCCACGTCTTTCAGTGCCTCCGTTACAGATTGTATTAGTAGAAAGCACATGGCTAGCATTTTCACCTATTATATTTTCGTCCTCATCTGCCAGCGGAGTCCCTTTGGATCAGGCTATGTCAAGCTCAGAACCCGAGTGCGTCAAGGCAAGATGCTTGGCCAACTTGGATGAGCACATGGAAGGGCTTGAAAGTTCTTGAAAGTACGGGCGGGCCAGAGTCGCTGGCCCATTTCATCCTGTTTATCTGTGAGATAAAACACGAACACCCACATGGCGTTGGGTCGTACCTAGAAGCACTCCCAGAAAGGATCTGGGTTAGTTATCACTTAGTGTCTTGGGGAAAAAATCAGCGTCGCATCCTGAAGAATGAGCGAGCGGCGTTTAACACGGTTGAACGTGAGTCCCAGCTGGCAGCTCTGTTGTCGGAAGGAGTTCAACTGCATGTGGCTGTGTCCCATCTCACATCCCTCCTTATCAGGCTTGTCCCCTAGCTAGACCTGATACTTCGAGACCAGAAGATAGTTGTTCTATTTTGAAACAAATAGTACACGAGCCCGAGATACAAGGTGTGAAAAGTACAATCGTTGCATGGTTATTTTATCGTTTCGAGAAGCCCTCTGGTCAACAGAGAGTCGCGAGTGAGCGCTTGCATCCCTATACAGCAGTCATTTAAAGAGTTTCATCGCGGTTTTCAAACACGTGGATCTCCTTCAAAAGTTTCCCGTCCATTGTCCCAGCGCAAGACGTCGTGTGATCGCCAAGAGCACGCAGCCAAGCATGATGACGAAACCTGCATACAACCCCACGTCAACGAACCCCCCAGACATGGTATGAAGCAAGCCAGCAAGTGGCGGGCCAGCCGCCGAACCAAACAGCTATGACATCACGTCAGTAAATCGAGTCATGATGCAGGGGACACCCCATACAATGCAGGTCGTTGCCATGCCGACCCTAAAAAATGGATCAGGGCAAGAACCGAAAATGCGTCAGCATACGAAGCGCACCTGCTACCAGCATCTTCCATCCTACCCAAGCGGATCGGCACACTTGGTAGGAGAGAAACAAACGCGCCCGTTGCGCAGCCGTAGATGATGGAAATGACGATGATACCTGGCGCATGCGCCGTGACGTACGGCCATATATAGGATGTGATCCCCGCAACGAACGTGAACGGAATGAGCACGTTGAGTGGTCCGAATTTGTCGGCGAGATATCCTGAGGCAACACGGCTGATCAGAGAACCACAGTTTGCGAAAGAGACCAGGTAAAATGCATAGTTTGGTGGGCGTCCAACGCTGGCGACCTGTGCCGAGAGATTCAGATAGGAGAGTGGCACGTAAAGACCCAAGAAAGAAACATTGTAGGCAAGAACTGGGGCGTCAGATGTGAGTGAAAGGCGCGATGAGGTTAGTCTATGAAGCTCACCGCAGAAGCTGAACGCTAGATTCTTAAACATTTGAAATTTGAATATACCACCTTTGGCATTGGAAGGTAGTCGAGTTCGTAAAAGCTTTGGAAACATCAATCAGATACCAGGCGAGACAGATAGACAAAGCGAACCAGATTAGAGATCACGATAGAAAACCCCAAAATAGAAGCCATGACGCGCATTGTCCACTGGAAGCTCATTATTTTCAGGAGTTCGTGAACTGCTATCGGAAGTATAATGCCTCCGACACTCGATCCAACCGCAAAAACACCGAGGGCGAAGGACCGCCTCCTGTGAACTGCAAGCAGCTTAGTTAGCATAGACAACTATAACTTATTGATGTATGACTCACACCAATGCGAGACTACTGTAGGAGCTGTACCGAACAGCATTCCGGCAAAAGTCTTCGGTATGTCGTCATGGCTGATGTTCATAAAATAAGGACGGTATCCACCCACCCCATTAGCCACTCCTTGGCACAGGACAAATTGCCAATACGTCTTGCATTCGGCGACGAGAAACTTCAGGTTTCTGAGCGTCTTGGAACAGAAAACACACAATGGAAACTCTCACCAGTGAGAGGATATAAAGTGCACTACTGATGGCGAACGGGCCCTTGTAGTACCCTCGGTCGAGCAGCCACCCGACGAAGAAACCCTTTGGATGATTTTCGATCAGGTATATAATGGATGAAACTCCAGAAGACATACGGGGACACGGATAAAACCGAACTGTATCGATCCAATCCAAGCAATGTTTGAAGTAGACTCGTTCATAACAGTACCTTCCTGGTAATATGCTTGAAATACCTCGACGGCGATGAGCATGTTGATGTCGCTGCCATGCTTACTTAGAGGACCTACCCCAAATGAATTGATCCAACCGAGGCTGAGGTCAATGAATCAGTCTCCAGGTAGCGCGTCGCAGGGAAACGTACTTACGTAGCGAAAGACACAAAGGCAGCCTTTCGTGGGGTTAGCTGAGTCCTGCGACGCGGTCACGGTGCAAGATGTACTCACGCCAACTACAACGGACCAGGCCCTCAAACCACCTTCCGGGTACGACGTTGCAGGCGACTCCTGTGGAGAAATGGATTTTTCATAGTCGGAGGAAATCGCAAGCGTGCCGGAGAATGATAGATCGTCACGAATAGCTGTTTGCTTGGTCGACTGATTACAAGATGCCTCTTGACCGTCCTTTTCGCCCATGGAAGTCAGCGAGAATCTTTAACAAATAGGGACGTCAGAAAAGAATGAGGGCGCGTTGCCAGACACCCAGAGAAGAAGCAGCATATTTAACGGTCCAGGCTGTCAGTACGCTGAGTCAAACGTACAAACAGAGCAGTTCATGTTAGCTTGTTATGGTGAGCGGATTCCCTTTCGCGAGGATTTTAGAAACGTTCGTCTATCAGTCCGGATGTGCATGTCGAGCCTATAAGGACAGGTGAACTAGGTATGGCTTAAATCGCACCTCTGTGGGTGTCCAAGTCTGCGATGATCGCCCCGTTGCTGCTGATAATGACCGTCCCATGTGCCCGCTCAACGTGTCTCTTGGGCAACATCTTGATTGTTCGGTCACTTCTGCCATACTTAGCTCGAAAATCACGCTTACAGTGTACAGATATCTGCGATGGCGTCATTCACTGGCAGCAACTGAGAGTCTCTCAATGTCTGAAATCCTTACGCAGTTTAGCTCCGTCGAAGCATTCGATGATTATCCGCAACGTTCCTCCCGAGGATACATGTCGAATGATAAGATCTTGCGTAGAAAGTGTTTCAAGCTCGATTCAGTCAACTGCCGAGTCGCATTTGATAAGGCATCGCTAGCCGAAACAGGGTGGCACGAGTCCATTGGATTTTAATGTGATAACGCATCGATGTACATCATCGGTGACACCTACTTCGGACGGCGGTCCTTGGCCGAGCGATGGGAAATGGTACAGCGTCTCTCCTTTCCTCGCCACTTTCCCCACTCGCTGGCATCTAGTAGCGCAGCTGGTGCTCGAGTTTTGACCGATTGCTACCATAGACTACGTCGGAGTCCCCGCCAATCATGTCCAAGTTTAGACGGATTTGCCGCAGTGGTCCATATGGTGCACACGGGTAACTCCGTCGCATGAAAAGTCGACATCGCAACCGCACTCGCTATAGATATGGTTGCACCGACCCGTCATAATGTCAGCGTATTGAAATCACCGCGGGTTACTACGTTCAACAAGTACAATAATACTCACGAGTAAACAGACTATCGGGGTATTGGATGATAGTGGCGAGCGACGCCCGGTACCGCCTCGCATTCAGGTGTCATGTATGGAAAGAAGTGCCACAAGGAGCCGTTGTAATTCTGATCATATAAAGACCTCGTCCAAGCGGAACATGTGGCCAACGCCCCGCCACGTCATCTTTGTCTGGCAATAAACCCTTCCAGGATCGGGGATGGCTCCGTGTCGGGCCCAGAGCCAAGTCAACATGCCTGCAACTTCAAGGAACGAGCAAGTGAAGCTTTTCGTCGCGTTCTTCTGTTTGATGAAACATGAACACCGACACCTCATTGAGTCGTACCTAGAAGCACTCCCAGAAATGATCCTGAGGAATAAGGAATGAACGGGTAGACATTTTTGAACGTTGAACGTGGGTTTGGCCAGTCACAGTGTCAGTAGTAGCTTTGTTTCAAAGGTTGAAAGCTAGTCTGGTGACCAGCCCGCTATGAGTTCGCCGATGGGGCGACCGATAGCGGGCTGGGTCCCAGACTAGTTGAAAGCAACGTTTCAACTTCTTCTGAATCTATGTCACATCATGTGGCTGTGTGAACTCAGAGCGCGGTGTCACCTTTAACCGTGCCAGTGCAATTTCATATCCGTGGACCACGTATCCACCGATTGGACACACAGTGTCACTCACTTGACCTAGTCCTTGGGCCTGTACTAGCGCTTAGCACTCGCTGCACCGTGACTGGCATGCATGCATTGGCAGCATTACAGTACTACTAGTAGTCCGGATTAACAGCTAGCCCAGGACAATTCAAAGCGCTTCGCACTACCGCCCCTCCTCATCCCCTCTCTGTCAACCATCAAAACCCAAGAAAGGGTTGAGAAACACGTCGGGGTGGGCATACCACTCCTTCTTTCACCGCCTGCCTCGACGGGCATCATTGTCTGGAATGAACGCATGGAAAGACTCGGTCGCAATGCTCCACCGCTGGCACAGACCACAATCTGGTCCAGATGTTTCGCCTCTTTCATCCTTGCGTTGACTCCACGACTGACGACTTGGTGGCACTCTCGGAAACCCTTGCATACGCATGGAAGCCCGAGAGAAAGACGAAGGTTGATCCATTATTTATGTGAAGTTCATTCTCTCTATCTCTGCAGTGGAGCAGATGGTACGTGACGTGGATTTACTGGTCGAGGACGGAAATGGGGAGCGGCGCGGTTGGTAGCCCACGCATCGCTTCATAAGTCATCGTCAGCATCTTCCGATTTAATTGATCTTCTAAGCGCTCACTTCTTTCAGTCGACAGACATCGAGAACTTGGAATCTTGGGCGCCCATGTAGATCACGGACTGCATTCTAAATATGCAGACAGTGACTACAGCGTGCTGTCCAGCAGCGTCTCCACGACGGTGCGTGTTTCCCCTATCGCTTGCCGAGTGGGATCTAGTAATTAGGCTGTGACTAAGCTCGAAAAGTACTGACGCCACTGTTGCCAGGAGGCGGTCCCAATAGATGACATCCATGGTACACGACAGCTGCTATTCTCACACACGTTGTGAAACACTCAGGATAACCGCCGATTTGGATGCGCAGATGGATAAAACTGTTGGTGAGAACGCCGAGACTAGTTTGGGTGGGGGCTAGACCTGCTCATCATCAAGGTATTCGTAGGAGGGGCGCATGTGTGCACCGCCCGGGCTTCGAAGCCGAGTATGCATACTAGTATTTATAAATTAGCCACGCCGCTGCAGCTATATATGATGTTCGGGTGTGCGGGACCCCTGAGGAAATCGCGCCAGTAACATGACGCGTCTGTCACATGTGACAAGACGCGTTGTGTCACACTTTCCGCACCTTCGCCCTTCGAAACTCAAATGACGGGGTTCTGATATCAATCACTCTACTTCCCCTCTAGATCATATTGGATGGAAGCCAAAACTCTGCAAGCTTCTCGTGAGTTTTAGTTTTGGACCAATAGATTGACACTGAACGGTTGCAGTGCGTGTATTGTACACGGTTAACAGCAATCCGCAATATATCCTGGCCAAGTCTTCATCCCAGGTTCCAGCGATCATATGCAGCGAAAGAACAGCACAGTCGACTACGAATAAGCCCACCTATGCACGAACCCCGCTCAAGGCCTGCCTTGCGGCGGTCTGTGATTCCAGGTGAGTGCTCACTACCGCCCTTTCCGCCAGGAGGGTTCTCACACTACGCCAGTCCGGAACTCCTCCAGGACCCCGCACGAGACTTCTCTCTCTATGTCCTCGATCCCCTAGAAGCGCAGCCCCCACCTACGACTCTCGCAAATGCACCCCACAATACCAGCTCGCCTCGTGGTGTAGCAGTTGCCCTTGGACTTATGTCCTGGGCTCTTGAGTCGACAACAGATGTCTTTGTCACTGGAACGATCATCCCCAATGCTTCACCCGCACTCGAAGTTGTTTTCGCGCTCCGAGAGGTATGTTCTTTTTATTTCCAAGTTTCGCTGGATCTTTATATCGATTGGTTTATCTTGTTTCGAAAGAACGCCAATAACATTTTTTCCTCGTAACAGACCAAGCGCATGCCAAAACCTATACCTTCATTTGGCCAGATATTTGCACCTAGCCCATCTCAACCACTTTATCCACTTCACGCTCCTCAAGTTGCCGGGATGACCTGGCTATCTGCTTCTCATTTACAACATGATCAGCAAGAACAACGAACTCTGACCCGTTCAGCCGATTTTCCAGAACTATACATAGGTCCTCCACGACGAGCGCCTGGTCGTCCCGAGGGCTCTACTTCGAAGTCAAAAGCTAAGTCGCAAGCCAGCACTTCTCTCCTTGGTAAGCTCTCTATGGTAACTTATCGCAATCACTCACGGGATCAATCACGCAGGTGCGGACTCGTCTAAGGCAGTTGAATCTAAATCTAAATCTGAGGAAGTGCGGAGAAAGCCCAAGCAAAAGACTAAACCCAGACCTCCGCCAGCCCCACCTACATACTCACCTTTTACCTCCGGACCGTTGACGCGCCATACACCGACGGGCGGTCTAGAATCTGGCGCGCCCGGTATACCTACTTTCTACCACCAACCCCACCCAATCTACCAAGCTCAATCACACGCCCAACTTTATCCCCAAACTCAGCCATACTTTGACCCAAGACGTAATCCGCTGTTGGGGTTACTATCCGGAATTCAAGCTACTTCCTCCGGCAACACGGGAACGAATGCTGCTCCTGATCAGCAAGCCGTCCTCCTATCAGCGCTACAAGGATTGCTTGCTAGCAATCCACATCTGCTGCAGCTGGCTGCGACAAACGTAGGGCTTTCCACAGATGGCAGGGAACAGGCCGTAGAAAACAAAGCGAACCGCGGCGGCAGCCACGCGGATGATGAGTATGACGACGCAGACTCGGATATCGTCGCTCTTGACTCTTCGACCATCGACACTGCTGCATTCCGTAAAGCAAGTCACAGGCACCTCGCTGCAAGCGACACCGACACCTCTCCACGTACGACCAATCAAGAATATACAATGCCCAGGAGCCTGGGTACACATTCGTCACCTCTACCTGCGAGCACGCCTCCCTCCGGACAGGATGGCACACCGGCATCTTCTCAAACATCGACGTTGACAGTAATACCTGAAGCGGAGACACCAACCTCGAAACACCTCTCTTCGGGTCAACCGGACAGGGAAAACGTAACCCTCTCGCATGCGTTGGACATGCCCTCAACGCCCACCCCGTCCAGAACACGCAAACGGAAACTGGATGAATATAATGAAGCCAACTCGCCCTCACCAGTTTTTCCTCCCTCTCCTTCGCCGACGGTGGTGCGCACATCTAGTTCAAGAAAAGCCTTGGCTACCAAACGAGCCCTGTCTTCGCCGACGGGTGGAATAACGTCGTGGTCATCACCACCGATGCGACTGCCTTCGATGCTAGGTTCCATGCGTGGAATGGCAACCTCTGGTTCCCGCCTACAGTCCAGTACTTTAAGCTCTTCAACGCATGAACGCTTGGTCACCTCGGCTTCCAACAAGAACGGAAATCAGTCAACCGCGCTTGTTTCCGGTCCATCAAAATCAAACACGGACCATCCAGGGAATACAGAAGCGTCTTCAAACGTCGCGTCGGATACAACCACACTGAAACGGAGGCGTACCCTGAATTTGACTGAATTCATGGAAGAATGCGAGGCACGCAAAAATGCAAAGGTTCGAAAACGGCCGTCTTCGGGACATAAGTTGGGTACGTGCTTAGGCTCCATACCTTCTCTTTCGTTAGCTCGCTCCTTTTGCTCACGACGATTTCAGAGGTAGCGATGCACGCGAATGCGTCACAAGCGGCTCCACCGCGTTCTGCCAAGATACCGTCGACCTCGAGGCATTCCCAGTCATCCCCTCCTCGTGCCCTTTTCAGGTCGGATCCAGTCCCTTCCTCGCTGCCAGCTTTGATGAGGCCGCCCAGTTTAGCGCCCCTTGATCCTCCCATGACCACATCAACATGTATGGCACCACCTACGTCCACTTCAACAGCGGCTCCGACGCAGAATCCCCTCAAAAATTTCGTCGTTCCTGCGTGGGCTCGTACTAGCACCGCGATGCTTCCACGGCTGTCCGATGAAGTATTGGCCCGGCAGCGGGCAGAACGAGAAGCCAAGAAAGCGCAAGTGTCCCTGAGGCGGCGAGAAGCCAAGAAAGCGAAACGCAAGCGACTCCGTGGTGCAGACTATCCTTCTAAAGAATCCTCAGACGACGACGACGACGACGACGCTGTCGGGAATGATCCAACACCATGGACACATCCATCGTCGAGCATTGCGCGGAGCGCTCCCTTGGCACCACCTCCATTGCCTACTCTTCCCATATTCGCTTCTGATGCGGTCGAACCTATACCGTCGTCACCACCCCAGTCGCACCGGCAACTCGTGCCCCACTCTGTTCCGAGCACACCACCAAGGAAACCTGTCTCTCCAGCATCAGCGCCGCATCGTACGCCCAGCAAGTCTGGTTCTTGCTCGCTATTCACGCCGTCCGGCCAAGACCAAGAGCCATTGTTTACCCCCAGCACACCCAGCGTCACTCGATCTCTGACGCGAGTTACGTTCACACCGCGTTCCCCCACCGTGCTTCACCATTCTGGCGCGAGAAAATCGCCACGGAAGAGCGTGCCACAGACACCGAAACGTAGCGCCAATCATCCGACGCCTAAGAGCGCGCGCAGTGGTAGAAACGTGCCGTTCGCGTCGCCGAGCTTTTCCATGCGTACGCCTCTGACGCAGACGGCGATGGGAACGAGGGCGTTTTTGTTACCTCCGCCCTCACCCACTTTGCGAACGCCGCACCCGCGGGGTCAGGTGCGTTCCAAGATGATAGGGAGTTCAACACCACTCGTTCCCGTGGATTCTGGGATCGTAAACCAGCAGTCTCCCCCAAATGAGCAGAACTTCGATCGGGACACGGGTTCGAAGGAAGAAGACGTGGATATGTTCGGTCGTAAACCAGGCGACGGGGTCCCTGAGGAGAACATGTCAACTACTCCAGGACAACGTAGTCCTACTCGTCCAACTGTAGATGACGACGGTCAGGGAACAAGCGAACTGGGTGACGTCACCTCCAACGGCGATGCGCCCCAAGCGGGAGAGGAATATGCTTCTAGTCCCCTCCCACCTTCTTCACCTCTTCCAGCCAGTCCGATCTCGAGCCCCACAAAGCACCACGACAGCGATTTCGAGATGCCGACCATGAACAACCTCCTCGTCCCAGATTCCGACATTCTTCTTCCATCCGCGAGCGACTCCGATAGACCCCAGGGGGTAGTTGACACGGCGCGGCTCTCCGACGACGCATGCACAGCGTCGTGGTTCACGGACTCCGAGGCCAGCGCGTGGCTCACCGAGACGGAAGCATGGCTGACTGACACGGAAGGAGGTCCACTCCGCACCGACTCGGACGGCGCCTGGCTGTCCGATTCAGACGCCGTCTTTGGGGACATGTCGTCGCTTCCACCGTCCTCCGCGTCGAACTGGCTCTCGGACGATGCGGACGTCGATACCGATTGTGAAGTTGGGGGGATGGATGGTCCGGGCGGTGGGTTCGACACCGCTGCTTTCGAGAGGGCGTTTGCGGCCCTCGTGGAGCGTGGGGGACGGGGTGTCGTCGACAAGAATGAGGGAGGTGACAGTCAAGGCACGAGGGCGGTCGAATCAGAACTTTGGGAATCGTTGCGGCCGCTGTTGGGAAGCAACGCGTTGAACGACACGGGTACGGCGACAGGGGATGTGGGGGAGTCTGTCGACGCGGACAAGGTTGCGCAAGACATCCAAGAGTTGCTGAACAGTCTTGTTGGTACTTGACATGTGCATGTAGATGGTGAATGGCGACGTCGTATATCAGGGTATATCTAGTCCATCGCGAGCTGTAAGTTAGCTGCAGCCGTATTGTACGCACTAGACCAACTTTACTGGCAACTTTGGCGTAGGGTGATTGATTGATCACTCGGGTGAAACACAACGCGAGAAATTGATTGATTCGCTCTGTGATCAGGTCTTGAAATAAAATACAGTAATAAGGATCGAACGATTACCAGGAAGAGTTTGTTTCTCCATCGCTCTCCTCATCTGCGTTTAAGCCCAACTATGGGGCGAACTCGTATGAAGTCGGGGAGGATACCTTGTTCTGTGCCAGACTCTGGTGGTGCTATGTACCTCTGCTGTCACAGAGAGATAAAGAGAACCAAGCAGGCGAGCAAGCAATCCAAGCTCGATCACAACGATCACAGTCAAAGGGTGATAAATGGAAGCGTTACTAGGGGGCGCAAACTTGGTTCCTTCTGTTTAGCAAAGGTTAGCAACGCAGTACACCACACACAGCAACACAGTTGACGTACGGACTCTGAGAAGCATCAGTCCATTGAAGATGTATGACAGGAAGAGACCAAATAGCACACTCCGCCCAAACTTAGTGACATGTGTTCCACGAGGAAGCCGTCATAGAGGTTGCCATTAAGTCGGAGGCCGACAGCAACACCAAGTCGTATTTGCAACACGAGTACTAGATCCTCAACAAACTTCAAAATGGTAGCTCCTGGGCTCCCGCGGCCTGTCTTCCTTGGGAGAGAAGGAATGTACCATGCCATGGTTCTCGAGAGCCTTGGGCCCTCTTTACATGACTTAGTACAGTCATCCGACACACTTAGCTTTTCTCAGGTCGCCAAGATTGGAATTCAACTGGTAGGTCTCGAGCGATTCCGGTTGTGTACCCTTTGGCTTATTGACTTGTCGAAATAGGTCTCTCATCTTGAGTACATCCACTCCTGCCACTTCATTCACCGAAACATCAAACCGCACAATATTGTGACTGGTGTTGGGGCGTCGCAAGAAATTGCTTTTCTTGTCAATTCTGGCATCACACAGGAGTACCACGGTAGTCCTTCAACTCACATCCATATCCCTTTACATGAAAATCTTTCCTTTGTTGGTACACCTGCACTCGCTTCAATCAACAGTCATCGTGGTCTGCAGTTAAGTTGTCGGGACGATATCGAATCGCTAGCATATTCCCTCATCTCCCTTCATTGTGGTTTGCTCCTGTGGCTCACCCGAGATGGCCATGGCCCTTCGAGCTCAACCGTCCTCAAGCAAAAGCAGATTTTCTTATCAGACAGCGATGCGGAAGCTCACAACATCCCAAATAAACTCATGCAGTCTAACTTTTACCCAAAAACCCGGCTATGCCTACCTTCGTACTGTTCTGGAGAACGCAGTGGAAGCTATGGAGCAGCCACCATTACACCACCGACCTCTAATTCCCGTGCTACCACTTCAACACCAATCAATGTCCCCAGCATAGACACCCAGAAAACTGTTGTTGAGGACTCGAAGTCCGAGTCTAGTTGAGTCTGTTGAGACAGCACTAGTGCTACTAACTGATCGCCAGCTGTACCTGGTAGAGGATGCCTGGACGGCGAAAACTGTTTGTAATGCACAGTGGGAGCCCAACCCAAAGTCCCGTTTCAGCATAAGCCTCATAGCACTTTGTGGTTGCACTGCAGTCAACAACGGAAAAAATGACATGCGATGATATCGTTGGGTACACACTTCTTAATCCAGTGGACTGTGGTGATCCGGGAGAGCACGTTTGTCCGGCTCTCCATACCTTTCCCCCTAATCTTGACAGCCACACATCGCCCACTGGCAAGAAGTGGAAGTGTCTGCCATGAATCTCCGGTGGCCCAACCGTGTTGGCTACAATGGCAATAACACGCTAATAACGCTTGACTAGCTAGTCAATTTTCTGCATTACAATCATTGTCATTGAAGTAGATATAGACAGCTTTCAGTTTTAGTGACCTACATAGAACGAATTTGTTGAGCTCTCCCTCAAGTCATTGCGTCAAGCAAGGTTTTTGCTGCCGCAGGCGGCGTTTCCGAGTATCATCTTCCGAAGGCCGCCGGCCCAACGTGTGAGGTCCGTATCCACTATCTATCGCTCTGTCTTCAGAGACACATACTATCGGAGAACCTGGTGGGAAAGCAGGCGCATCCGACCAAGGCGAAGCGTGGAATTCTGGTGAAGGTATATCGTCATACGCTAAATCCGGAGAACCGACGAGAGCTGCCCCAACTTCGTTCTGTCAGATGAGAATTTGGCAAATCAGCAAGGCGATGTAAGCCGGAACCCCACTGACCTCCTCTTTGAACTCTGGGTAACGTCTCGAGAGCTCGAAATACACATCAGATGATAAATCTTCGAGTCGAGCGGTTGGAAGTGTGGCAAGTTTCTGTCGGGCCTGGTTCCTCTTTGGATGAAACTCGTCGCGCGGAGGCAGACAGGGTACTGGGTTT
>MU130906.1:21376-64567 GCA_015039435.1 Imleria badia
CATCTTCCGGCGAATGAGCTCGTCATATACATCAGTGGACAGTTCTTGGAACTGTTGCTTCGTCAGCCGCGTAAGCTTTTGACGCGCAGCCGAGCGAGAATTCGCCGGTGCTGCAAGGTCGGCGGTAAGTTTCCAGGGGTCATTGAACGTCAGGGAAGTCGTACGGACATTTGGCGAGGTATGCTACGAGATACTGCTGTAGCTCGTTGTAATGAGTCCTCGCAATAACCTTGGGATCGGACGAGGGCATCCCTGGCATGGATCCTTGATCGTTGAGAGGTCGGTACGATTCAGTGCGGTAGTTGGAAATGCCAGAGAATGTGGTCGGCGTCGGCGACGATGCCCATAATTGGTTTCGTTTCATGGTTGAACGTTGAATGTGGTCGAGGACGAGGAGCTCGGAGCGGCTGCCTGCGTGTTGTGTTGGGACTCGGCTTGGCAGCCGAGTCGTTCACAAACCACGAGGCTACCAGGACCCCTGATACTTAATGGCAGGTCCCGGCGGTCTGAACAGAAAATGGCCAGTGTTGAGAGGGAAGGCAGAGCTCCGACTCGTCGATCCGGACCTGACGCAGATCAAGAGTCGTGATGTCAGATATCGGTTGTAGCAGTGCAGTGGTGGCCGAGCTAGATATTTTGTAAGATCGTCGCCGGTCGGACACTCGACCCACGTAGTATGTTGCCTGGAAATCCCTTTACTAAAAATCTCACACCCATTGTTGCTGTTCTTCAGATTGCAGCAGAGAATAATGCCGGTACCCTAGTTGAATGGGCCCTTGAGCATCATCGCGGGTCTACGCTCCCACCGAATCACAGTTGTCTCGTCATCCTCACTGGGTGGGACTAGGGTTGAACGTCGCAGTCAGCACCTCACTGCGTCACTTTCGTTATCTCCAAGAATCAGCATGGCCAACGGAGGAATACCCAAACTCGGGATTATCCAGTCGCGCCGCTTGTTGTTGGAGTCTGCACTGGCAGTCGACAACGAAAAACGACATGACATGCGATGATATTGTAACAAATGGAGGGGTATGACATAACACAGGAGCAAAATACGAGTGATATTACTGACATATGAGAATACAGTCCCGTGCACGCGCCGCATGGACGGAATTGCGAGTGAGAAGAGAAACGACCGAAACAACCACGATTGCAAGACCCACCTACCGCTCCCCTAGCTTCATCAACCCCTTCATCGCGTTCGCGACCGCAAAACTGGACTTGGCCATGATCTGCCTCGACTCTTTCGTCACTTCCGGTAGCGATTGCACGCCCTGGAGCTTCTTGGCATGTTCAGAAAGCTGCTCCAGGATCTCGGCGCCTTGTTGCGCGGAGGCGGGTGGTAGATTGCCGCTGCAGACGGCAACGATACTGGACACGATCGTAATGATCTGCGTCAAGTTTTCGTTCAGAGTGGGTGCCGGTATCGGGGTGCGTACGCCAGAGAGTACACTTTGGATGGCGTATACGATCGATTCGGTCTGGGCTTCGAGATAGGGCTGTTCACGATGGGAAGTGGGCATCAGCAACGGCCCCGAACTGCGACTAGAAACGCACCTTGAGCTCGGACCAGGCGTCTTCAGGTGGCGCAGAGTCATCACTGATGACTCCACTGCCGGGAATGGGTGACTTGTCGAATATAGGAGGAGGCGAGTTCGTGCTAGAACTCGAGGGCTCAGAAGATGACGCTCCTCTTCGGTCCATGAATCTCACGGCTGGAGAATCCCCTTCCCCACGCCTTGAACTCCCAGCGGACGACTTGCGGTCGTGTCCAGAGCGCAACTCCTCGACGGAGCGGAGGGAAGCAGGCTGTAAAGCTAACGAAGGAACAGAGAATTCTTCCTGTTCGGCTCGGGTGGCCTTCCGGATGCAAATGATCCTAGAGATGTCTGTGACGGTCGCAGAGACGTGGCTCGCGGCAGCATCGAGGAGACTGACAGGCGACATCCCAGAGCTCACGGCGTGCGTTTTGGTTGCGACCACGAGGTTCGAAAGGGTTGCTTCGAGACGTTCACGAAGAGAGCGGAGATGATCAATGTCGACGTTGACACGCGTAGGTCGTAATTCATATACTCGAACATCTTCGATGATGGCAGAGGTAGAGTTTACAACAGCTTTCATAGGCATGAGGACGCGCGTAGGTGCATTTGACCGTCCTGCTGCCAGAAGGCTGTCGATTCCTGATAAAAAGGCAGTGACGTGTATGTCGACTAGCCCGCCGTCCGACGCCATGGGAATCTGATCGTCCATCTTGGGAGCTTGGGTATGCAACTGAGAAGTGGCTGTGAATGAAAAGGCGTTCAGAATCAGCACAGATAAGATAAACTCAGTAGGCTTACCTTTAACACCTCTCAGTTCGGTCTTTGCTAGCTCGTACTTGCGTTTGTATTCTTTGAGCTGATTATCCAGATCACGAATGACTGCGAGGTCCGCATCTTTCGCAGTCATCAACTCGTCATTCCGACGGCCGAGATCCGCTAAATCAGTCATTAAACCCTCCATATCCGAACGAAGTTGTTCAATCATTTCACTGTCATCCTATTTCAAGGTCAGCCATATAAGATAGCGCTGAATTGAAAGGACAAAGACAAACCTGGGACAAAACACCTCCACGCTCATCCTCGAGGCGTTCAAGGCGGTCTCGGAGTATCTGCAGCTCTTCCTCGTCGTTTTCGGCCCGCTTCATTTCCCTTTCTTTCTCTCTGGCTCGCAGGTCACGAAGCTCGTCAAGCTCTTTTTGCAGTGCTCTCATTGCGGTACCGTGTTCTTCGGCACGCTAGACAAATGGTCAACAAAAAACGAAGATCGGTTACACTCCTAACGAACCTTACGGAAACCATCAAGTTCTTCTTCCAGTAGTTTGATCCGCTGTTGGCTTTCTCGCAATTCCTTTTCTCGTTGTTCTGCATTTCCGAGATCTCGCTCGAGCGTCACGATCCTGCCTTGCATCGTCGCGATCTTAAATTCATACTCCCGTCTCAACCGCTCGTGATCCTCTCCTCCCACGCTAACTCGCCCGCCTATGCTTCTCGCAGCAACAGCCGACCGATCAGATGTCACGGACGCCCGTCCAAGTGAGACCTTGTCAAAGTAATCGTCGCCACTTCTTGCCCCGTTCCCCTCCTCATCGTCCAGGACATCACCAGACACTTGACTCCTTAGTCGCGCGCCTAGTGCACTCAAGCCACCTATGGAGGGGCCCACGTGTTCGTGTTCTTCATCTATCCCACCGAAGGCATCCCCATCTCCATCTCTACCGCGATCACCAACGACCATAAGTGAACTGTCTCGCGCTTCTTCACGTCCATACGGTACTTCGATGTCCTCCTCTGCGATGGTGCTCTTGTTCGGTATGATCATACCACTGGTTGCGGTCGCACTCTGGGCGTTTGTTGTGCCCGTAGAGTCGCTATGGATGCTGGTCGATGCGCTCGGCCGGCGACCAAAGTCTGAAAGTGGCCCGCGTACGATATCTTGGGACGGCTTTTTGCGAGGACCAGGTCCGTAAGGATTGGTGTCTGATCCGTAGGCGTCTTCGCTGCGTCTTGGTGGCGCTTCATCGTCGCTCGGTCGGTGTCTCGCGAATCCGTCTTCCGAAGGGCGCCGGCCCAACGTGTTAGATCCGTATCCACTATCCATCGCTCTATCTTCAGAGACAGGTGCTATCCGAGAATATGGAGGGAGGGTAGGTGCATCCGACGGAGGCGAAGCGTGGAATTCTGGTGAAGGCATATCGTCGTACGCTGATCCCGGAGAACCGACGGGAGCTGCCCCGAGTTCGTTCTGTCAGATGACGATTTGGCAAATCAGCAAGGCGATGTAAGCCGGAACCCCACTGACCTCCTCTTTGAACTCTGGGTAACGTCTCGATAGCTCGAAATACACGTCGGATGATAAATCTTCGAATCGGGGGGTTGGAAGTGTGGCAAGTTTCTGTCGGGCCTGGTTCCTCTTTGGATGAAACTCGTCGCGCGGAGGCAGACAGGGTACTGGGTTTGAGAATGGATGGGCGTTGTAAGATCATAGTATCCACCAATTACACGCACTTTCGCTCTCTGATGTGTTCATCTTCCGGCGAATGAGCTCGTCATATACATCAGTGGACAGTTCTTGGAACTGTTGCTTGGTGAGCTTGGTGAGCTTCTGACGCGCAGTCGAGCGAGAATTCGCCGGTGCTGCAAGGTCGGTGGTAAATTTCGAGGGGTCATTATACGTCAGTGAAGTCGTACGAACATTTGGCGAGGTACGCTACGAGATATTGCTGTAGCTCGTTGTAATGATTCCTCGCAATAACCCTGGGATCGAACGAGGGCATCGCTGGCATGGATCCTTGATCTTTGACAGGCCGGTACGATTCAGTGCGGTAGTTGGAAATGCCAGAGAATGTGGTCGGCGTCGGCGACGATGCCCTCGATGATTGGTTTCGTTTCATGGTGAAATGTCGTCGAGGACGAGAAGCTCGCGGCGGCTGCCTGCGTGTTGTGTTGTGAGCCGAGTCGTTCACAAACCACGAGGCTACCGCGCAGGTCAGTTCTCACGCGACCCCAACTCGGACGGCCAGTTATGACATACATGCTAGAACTCCATTCTAACTACCAATGGCGAAATAAGGGCACGTTTTATGAGCTGATCGCGTTGATTCTGGAATTGTAGGCTTTGCATCTCCGGGGCGGCTGTTCTGCACCAGGATGTCCGGGTGCTCGAGATCTCAACACCCGTGGCGGCGACTCTCCGTCAGCCAATGAAAGCTGTCACGCGGGCCACGAGACAACAGGGCCAGGGTTTCCAAGTCCAAGGTTCTGGTCCATCGCCGCATCGCCCGAACGTTGTGGAGAAAAGAAGACGTGTAATTGACGATCTTTGGCAGACCCGGGTTTCTCACACTACAATATCTCTCATGCGGCAGTGACAGCCTGACAGGGTTAACCAAGCTCAGCTCAAATGTGTCTCTTCAAAAAGCCACTTATGCACTATGCCGCAGGATGAAGATAGCCTTCAGATAGGAGATGGTGGCTCTAATCGCAGCATTGGAGGGGGTAGGGAGTGGGCACTATCAGAACGTTTTGAGCAAGCTTCGCTTCGACATAGTGGCTGTACGCCCCAGGACTTCCCGCACAACAAGCACAATCAATCTTCTCCTTATTCCCGCCAAAGGTTCCTGCAGGGCCACATGCATGAAATACCCGCTGAGAAAACCATCCCTCACTTGGGAGTCGGGAATATAGTTGCTCCTCAACGACACAGGCGCGATCGTTCCTCCATCACCATAATTCCCCCCTCCTCCTCAAGTCTCCTATCACTACCCGTGGTCGTACTCAGAGTGCTCTTCCACCCGTTTCCGAGTCTGTGAATCCTCCCTCTTGATCACACCCATGTCAAGTCAAGGCCCTCCCCGCCGTCTCACCCACTCCAGTTCTAACACATGCTTCAGGCCCAACCACCACCGACATCCTCACCTACCGATATAATGAGAAACTGGTATACGTCCCGGCTACACCAGACTATAGTGTGAGCCCCAGCTCTCCTACAGCGTGCCTTTCTGAGGGGGCTAATAAATGACCGAACCCCGCGGGGGATCCAGCAAGCGCTCTCACATGCACGCGATGCGTTCCCGCAGCTCAAGGACCTGCAGGATGCGTCCCTTTCGCTCTCATTATCCACTCCCAAAAAATTCGTCGCCATCAGCGCACCTGCATGGCCCAAACTCGTCGCACACATGTCGCGCTACCAAATCATCGACGTCCAGGTCACGCAAGCGTACGAACGCAACTGCGATGGCGCCGTGCGAATACCGGATATCACCATCACGTATGCAGATGCGGACGAGGGGGAGGAAACGAAGCCCGCACCACCGTATCGTGTCAATGGGTCCGATGTCATGGACGATGGGAAGGCGCCATATCCGCGCCCACGATCGGCGCCGGCGCCGGCGTCACACCCGAAACACCCAAAACGGAGTTCGTTCTTTCGAAAGCTATTTGGACGATGAGTCGTGGATTATATGCGTGCCCTTTCGAATTTCGACATTTCAGCGACAGCCATCTATTCCAGACGACGTGATTTTGATTCTTCCTCCCCTACTAGATTCTGAACGCGATTGCTAGCCGTACTGTTCCTGCTTCACCGATCCAAGATAGTGGGTTGTAGACCGTACCTTGCGATGATTGTAGTGACAGTAAATGCGTATTGCCTAGTGCTTCCTGCACCACCACACCCGAGGGGGCTTTCCATCATTGAACAGTTCAATGACTTGGCTTTCTCAGAGCCATCCCACAGATGTCGGACTTTACACGTTTACACGCGTGCAGGCTAGAACACCATTCCAGCTACCAACGGCGAAATAAGGGTTTTATGTGCTGTGCGTGTTGATTCTGGAATTGCAGGCCTTACGTCGCCGATGCGGCTATTCTGGTGACCGGGATATCCGAGTGCTCGAGATCTTTCAGGTTGGCAACACTCGCGGTGACTCTCCGTCCGCCGATGAAGGCTGTTACGCGGGCCACGAGACAACAAGGCCAGGGTTTCCAAGTTCAAGGTTCTGGTCCATCGCCGCGTCACCCGAACGTTGTGGACGTGCAATTGACTCAACGGTCTTTAACTGACCCGGGTTTCTCCGATATCACTACCCTCCGAGTCATGCACGCACTGACAGCCTGACAGAGTCACCGAAGATCAGCTCAAACGTGGCTCTTCAAAAAAGCCACTTGCTTACGCACTATGCCGCAGGATGGAGAAGACTACTCTACAGATCAGTACTCTGCTTCGAGCACCTGGATTATGGTATTTCTAGCCTCTCCCAGACTCTAGTCAAGCTTCCGAACTTGAACACGGGCCGCTTCTTCTAAGCTTTGGTGCAGGAAATCACAACAAGTATCACAACCTTACCATATGGATCACTTAGTCTAGGTGCCAAGGAACGAACGGCGGAAGTAACAATTCCTTTGGATAAGTATATCTACCCGTGACCCGCCTGGCATTGGATCATTATCCATTCTTCTCCAGTTCATAATAGTTTGTTATGAGCGTGACAGAAGTAGGAATTTTTTTCTTTGCAACCTTGTTCACTTTCAGATTGGATGATACTAGATCCACCACTGCTAGATCCGCCGCCGCTGCACAGCCTGGTGCGGTAATTGGCACGGTCCTCTTCTGGCCCCACCCAAGCCCCTACTGGACACCGTCTTGGCTCGATCGGCGTGCTTATTGCTTTCAGCGTCCTCGAGCTATTAACCCATAAGAGTCCATTCTGCATTATGGATCATGTCCAGTGTTGCACTTTCGTTGCCGTAGGTATGGAGAGCCAGTTCTCCGTTCCCTCTAGAGAATGTTCGCCCAGAGTTTGACCTCTGAATTCTGGAAAAAATTCGGGATGTCACACCCTGCGACCACTGATCATCGGCCTCGTCCTCCGCGTTACCGAGGGTAGACGAGAAACACGGCACACCTTCCCACGATTTCGGCGGATCGGTCGCATTCGGTATCAGGCGCAACATGTGACGCCATTCATTTCATGGTAGTCGGAGAAATGGAAGTCAGAGAATAGCAGAAAAATGATCTGTCCTCTGGCACGCTGTCGTAAGACTAGGATATCTTACGAACTGTTTTTAATGCCGCGGAATAGTTGTTTGAACTTTTAAAATTTAATAAGGGAGCCATGGGCACTGCCAGTGCAGTCGCCACCTCGCCGTTGCAGAACGAGGTCGATAGAGCGGTCCAGAAATTTTTGAAGTGAACTGCAACGGGCTGGAAGGGGAAATGATCATGCAAAGGCTAGGCTCTTGTCTATAGATATGACCATAAGTAGAATGGTGGAACTTGAGTGAAGTGGTCCGACATCACATACGTAACGCACGTTGGCCAAAACTTCCTGCCTCACTTGAAGATCCGATCAGACCGAGGTATATGTATGTACCAATTTCAAGATTTGATCAGTAAAAGTCGCCACTCTGTTTGCGAGCCTTGAATGGTAACAGAACGGGGTTACGCACCTGCCAGTGGTTCACTACCGAAGGGCTCATCTGAGGCTGCGGCTAACCCAACTGGAGGATGGGGATATCCTCAAGCACATGACTCTCCGTTTCTACTACAGTCACCTTTGCCAAGTTCCAACTGCAGAGTGTTGCCCCCTCTCAGCGCACAGAATATTTTGTACATAGGCGGTTGCACACAGCCAACCTAGCTTGAAATTCGGAACCAATGAAGTGATATCCCTCTCCGTCTTGCAAACTACTAACACAGACTCCTCTGTCTCAGAGACTCCGAATGTCGGACTGGACTTAACCCGAAACAGCAGATGTTTCGGTCCAAGGAGTGGTTTACAGAGTTCCAGAGTGGTCCTAGTACCTGAACCGTTTGCGTGTGTGCATGCAACCTCTGTTCTATCAAGTTACTTCCGATCTGAATAGGAGTCTGACAGACCCATGAGCGAATCATGAATCACGAATTGATTGCTCTTCATCGTGAAATTTCGAGTCGCCTCACCTGCAGTTTCAGCAATTGGCACCACAAGTGAACCTTGACAGATAAGTTGATACGACTCCCATTCATCGAGATATATGGGTCACACCCCGCCTTATTGGCGGCCATAATATACAAGACAGCGCCAACAGCGCTGCGTTGTTGTCTTCCATCTGAAAAAGATGAAACCGAAAACTGTGCTGCAGACCTTGCAGTGCCAGTGGGAGGAGGATATAAACCCCCTTCATTCCATTGTAGTTCTCGACAACTTGATCCTGCAACCCATCGATCCGTACTCTGTTCGCCGGACACTAAAACATGTCTTCCCAGATCCCTGAGGCTGTTGCAGCTGCTTTGCTCAAACCATCAGAGTCTATCCCCGAAACTGAAATCTCAGTGCAAGGACCAGACTTTGAAAAGAAATTGTCGCTCCAGGACCTGTTGCTTAGCTACGAGAGGATCGGATTCCAAGCCACCAGCTTCGGAAGAGCCATTGATATCATCAATCGCATGGTGTGTTTGCTTTTCTTCAAGTTCATCATTTATCCTAATTGGTTCAGCGAAAATCGCGTCCCTCAGAGGAACCTGTCGCGCTCAATGGATCGGGGGAGGCTGACCTCCAACTCCAAGCCCAAACACGCTGCAACATCTTCCTTGGCTTTACATCAAACCTCATCTCCTCCGGTTTGCGTGAGATCTTACTATACCTCGTAAAGCACAAGCACGTCTCGGTGCTTGTAACGACGGCGGGGGGGGATTGAAGAGGACTTTATTAAGTGCCTCGGCAAAACCTACCTAGCTGACTTCCACCTGAGTGGGGCGGATCTTCGAAACAGAGGTATGAACCGCATCGGAAACCTCGTCGTGCCCAACGACAATTACTGCCAATTCGAGAACTGGATGAATCCCATTCTGGATGCCATGTTGGAGGAGCAAAAGGCTTCTGGTCAAGTGTGGACACCAAGCTTAATAATTCACCGTCTGGGAAAGGAGATCAACAATGAAGAATCTGTGTATTATTGGGCTTACAAAGTGAGTATGATGCACGTCCACGCCTGCCCAAAACAAGGCTGATGTACGTACATCCAGAATAACATCCCTGTGTTTTGCCCAGCCATCACCGACGGCTCTATAGGAGACAATGTTTATTTTCATTCCTTCCGAAACCCCGGGTTAATCATTGATATCGCGCGCGATATTCGTGCATTAAACGAGCTATCCCGCAATTCGAAAAGGGCAGGAATGATCATTCTCGGCGGTGGTGTTTGTAAACACCAGATCGCGAACGCTATGATGGTCGTAAGTAACTCGCGCCGTTGAGTGGATTATCTATTAAGATTTTCTTTAGAGAGGTGGGGCTGACTACGCAGTGTACATCGTGAGTGTTTACTTGTTCGCTTCCTGATTCCCCACTGACCACTCCACGCAGAACACGGGACAAGAATTTGACGGATCTGATTCTGGCGCTCGACTAGATGAAACAGTTTCATGGGGAAAAATTCGCCCCACTGCGGACTCAATCAAAGTACTGTTTTCTTCGGTGTGCCCTTGCGTCCATGCTGATACTCATATCCCAAAGATTTTCGCTGACGCAACATTGGTTCTGCCACTCCTCGTCGCCGCTACCTTCGCGCAGGGCCAGTAAGCTTGAACACGACAGTATAGACTGCGATACCCTCATTTGCAGGATAAATGTCAAACACTATGACAGAAGCTAAGCATGACGGAAATTTTACAGAAACCAGCAAATCCCCGAAAAATCTTCCTTGAGTTTCGGTTGTATTGTTCAAAGTATGCGCCGCCTGATTACCTATGTATATATGCAAGCTACAAGCTGAAGTCCACACGCAAAGATCTGGTTTATAACGCAGGCGCCCCGTTCGTGTGCGTCGCGATGAGCAAGCATGTATCAGCGGGGGCATGACAAAGACCATTGGATACTTACTTCGAACATTCAACACCGAACCTGTCGACTGGCGTTGTGCCATTGTAAAGTTAAGGCTGCTGGCATCCAAATTCCGGAAGCGCCTCCAATCTCATTCATGAGTGCGCACGGATCCGTTCATCACGATCCATCATGCGACGACGCCGACTCGGAGTGAGACTCGGGCTGTACATTTCACCATATCTCAGTCAAAGTTCACTGAGTATGTATTTCATGTCGAGGCCCGACTACGTATGGTGTAACGTTGGCTTGACTGGCAAAGAAAGGTCTCAAACGGGGCCACGGCTTGTCTCTTGACTACATACCTCCAAACTTTTCCAGAGCCTGGTCTCTGCAAGTTTTGGAAATGGAATGGTACGTCAACACACATGTCAATATTAGTACCACGAACGTCGCTCCCGAGTCGGAGTTCTAGGCCTGCCCTGATATCGGACCTGCGATGATGGCTCTGCTGTCGCAGAATCCTTAAGTTCACCGTCACCCTTCAGTGATGCGCGAAAACCTTCTAAGACACATCAAAGACACGTAACACACCTGTGAACAATGCCATTCCACTCGCCGAGCCTCATCGTTTTTTCATGAAACGTAAACCACCTACAGATCTATTACGATGGTCTTAGAAGCCATGAAATCTCTAACCTAAGGTCGTATTAGTACGGTAGGTGATGGCTGCCTCCCTGCAGCATACCTATATCACATGACTTTTCGAATATACAGCAAGCGGATACAGAAAATGGGAGGATCAGGCACTAAGCGCAAGCAAAAGGCATATGTACTGTGAATAGGAAAATTAGAATCGTGTTGAAGCCATTGTCTAATTATCAGAACAGGCTGTGCAATCCGTACACCGGCATCATGCCTTTTGTTCGTAAACCACCCAAATCAGTAAAATCTTCAAGGAGGCGATCATGGATAGCGCATGCCGAAGATAGGGAAGTTCGGAGAGTTAAGTATGTCTAGGCTTCCTTTTCATAAGTTTCATTTTTCACCGAGATGTCATATCCTTCCAGATCAACCGTTCCTGGATCAAGTGATGCAGGCTTTGTGGGTGACATGCTTGCAGGTCGTCGAGCCTGGAGCTCGATGGTATGGCTTTCGGTCTGTGCAAATCCAGAGTCAAATGGTCACGTTTAGATGGCTGTCGTCGTCAAAGCAATACCTGTTTGTGACCGTGTATCACGCTTTCTCCTATTGTCACGGTTGAAAATAGAATGTTCTCCCGGACAGCTGAGGTGGCTTTCCACCCTCCACGAGCGTTCAGTGTGGAAAGAAGCGAGTTTGAATACAACTTCGATAACGCAAAGTCCCAGATATAGTTCCTGAGGAAGAAAGGATAATCAGGGATTGCATCCCCGACTATGAAATGAAGCGCTCACAATGTCGTACCCTAGACGTGAATTTTTTCAGATACTTACTTGCCTAGTAGGGGCAATTTGCTTACCTTGACAACCAGGAATAACGTTACGTCGAGCGTGGCGGACACGGCTGTAATCAAACCAGTCTGCACAGTCACTGTATTGTGTGGTGTCATCCGATGTTTTTTTTCCCATCTAATACGAGCAAACTCACTGCGGATAACTTTGTTTATGAGATCATCTGTCGCAGCAAAACCCGTGCGCTGACACCACTAACTAGAATTGAGGGCCACCAGACCGATCATAAAGTCAATAATACTCACCAAGCTATACACCAGCGATGCTGTAATCACGACATCTGCGGCGGCCGAGGATGCCAGCCAGGTGATTACAGCTCCGTCAAATTGGTGGAAACGAGCATAATCATTGATAATAGTGACCGAAACCGTGGTTGCGACGCCACCAACTGTGGTAAAACTGAGATACAACTCTCCATGAGATCCGAAATCTAACTTACCGAACGAGGTGATGGCAAAAAAACTGATGATAACAGGTAAGATGCCCGACTTGCTCATGATCTTCACACGCCACGCGATGAACAACTGGACAGGCGAAGAGATCATCACCTGCAGATGGGTATGTTAGCCTAAAACTATGAGATTCATCCTCAAGGCTTACTGTTAACAGGGGATCTTCGGACATATACAGTCAATGAAATTTGTCCTATAACATTCAAGATCGCTTACCAGCAGATAGCACTGGAGTTATCAAGTGAGCTGAGATGCGGTTCAATAGTGGGGATGATTCTTACTGATAGGCGCAATTGTAACCGCCCGCGGAGTACCTGCATGCACTCATTTTTAGGATTTTCCAAAGGTATGAGAGGGAATAAACTTACAGTAGCGGACGATGAGGGGCTCGTACATCATGCCAATGTCGAATCCCGTGTTCAACGTCTCGCAGAATAGCAAATAAAGTACCTGTTTGAATCGAAACTCAGGATCATGTCGAGTGAGTCTCGGTGAAATAACTTACAAACAGCTTGATCCACCATGCATCCCTACAGTGTATTCAGGTCCTCAGTCTGAGAGTGGGCGTACGCTGAATATTTCTTACCTCTTGAATGTCTGGAAATATATATAAGTCTGTCGGGAGCGACGAAGGTTCAGAACAATCCTGCGCGTTTTAATTAGTCGTCATACCTGCACCACCATTGCCTTGATTCTCTTGCTTTAGCTTTACATCCTAGAAGCGTGGAGATCATATGCGCTTACTCCGTATAGCATTGTATTGAAGAATACGCCAATAAGCATTGGCCCGAATCTAAAGTGAATGGAATCAGAAACAGTTGGAGCGCCACGAGCATTGGGACTAACAGCAAGTCGACGTCAGGCATGGTAAGGTGAATCTGGGAATGGAACACGTATTAACAGCATTGGGAGCGTTCCTTATATATCCTAAGTGAATTTCGCTCAGGGTACTTCACATCCCTGTATGCGACGGCTCCGGTTCGTGAGAGTGACCCAAAGTTGATGGCGGAGGAGGCCTTCGGACAAAATTAGGGTGCTGCGGGTCAATGTTTGACAACAATTCATAAAGTCCTAGAGTGGATAGTATCATTGCGATGGCCTACTACTAGTAGGTGTCCAAGTCTATCACATGCACGGTAGAAGTCTTGTCCCCTCGAAGCAGGATTGAAATTTAAAGGTGGAATTTTGCTCCCGACTTGTCTATACTTTCCAACTCGTCAAAACGCAACTTGTTTTTTTGAAACTCCACAAGTGTTCTCAGCCGAGATTAACTGGCATGTGCCGCAACAGTGTACAGCAATGTACAGCACCTTCCCAAAATTTTGCCAGGGCGCAGACTATGTACTCCATCGTACGCGAACAAGTGCATGTGGCTCGCAAATGAATCAGGCAAAGATCCTCTCGACATATACATAACAGATACATACCCTTACCCTAGCTCGCGATGTGAACGTTTCAACCCTTAGATAAGACTGCAGTCACTGCGTCTAACCTAAATGTTGCTCTAGATGTGAAGCGCAAAAATAAAATATAGTTTACCATTTGGGTGTGAATAAAATTCCAAGTTTGAGTATTTGCACACACATAAAATTAATCTAAATATGATATTCCAACTGCAGAAAAATGTTCGTGAATCTTTAGTCCAAACTTGAAGATTAGTCAGCGGCCCGAATGTTCAATCAATTTTGAAGTATTCACGAACATTTTTCTGCAGGCAGAATATCATATTTAGATTAATTTTAGGTGTGTGCAAATACTTAAAAAGCTCGCACACATCCAGAACTCTGAGTAAAATTCCAATTTTATTCACACCCAAATGGTAAACTATATTTTATTTTTGCGCTTCAAACGTTTAGTTGAGTTTAAAGTTGGTTTATACAAGACTAATTGGACGCGACACCGCCGGGCACCATTGCCCTCACCTCGCGCCCGAGGATCACCACGCTAGTGTGTTTCTCGATGGCCAGTCAGCCTGGCGCTCCCTGTCTTGCGCCCGAGATTCACCATGTGATTCTCGTCCGGCAGCCGCCTTATGTGACTCCGCCTGTCACAGGTGCTTAGTGAGACGATGGTCACAGAGGGAGCCTTCCCTTCTCCTCCTGAGCTTCTCCCGTCGTCTCCTGCTTCATCATTATTACGATTGACCTTATTGTCGTCTCGCTAGGGCTCGTGCATTTTGTCGTTACCCGATCCCACCCTTCCCCTTTTTTCGGGGGGTTCCTTGCTTACTCGCGACTTGATTTGCTCACATGTATTGATAGCTCGTTGATTTGCGCTTTTCGTAGTCTTTGCGCCCTTCTCATGTCAATGTCACAAGAGTCACATGCCGTGACTCGTTTCTCTGGCTAGCTCACTCGTGTGCCGCCTGTCAGTCGCGGTCCAATTAGGTCCGTGCTAAATATGGCAAACGCCGTGGTGTAACTTTATCTGTCAAGGGATGGCCCACTTGTTGCCGGCTGTGATTATGGCGCGAACCTTACAAGTGCACATGACTTTCTCAGCGTTTCCAGGCTTGCAATATACATATATGATTCAATCAATGGTCACCGGTGGCTCATCAAACAACCTCATTCCCTTGGTTATTCGCTTCCACGTTTCTAAGGAATGGTCGAGGCGAAGACAACCGAAACCATCTGCCAACAGAGCGTCGGTATCATAGGCGCCGGCGCAGCTGGATTGATCACCGGTTACACCCTCCTGCAAGATGGATTCCAGAACGTGCAGCTCTTGACACGCGACAAGTCTCCTGGAGGTGTGTGGGCCAGAGAACGTGTTTATCCCGGGGTTGCCATCAACAAGTGAGTTCAAGGAAAGAGTCTTTTTCGTGGAGACTGATGCATTTACGGTATTGTAGCGTGCATGGGGAATTCAGGTTCTCTCCCCTTCCGATGCCACCTCCCATGCTCAAGGGGGAGAATCGCCTTTCTGGCGAGGACATGGCGGCTTATATGGAAAAATTTGCTGATACCTTTCTCGCGGGGAAAATCCGGTTCGAGACGGAGATTCTGGACATTCGACGCGGAAGAGATGGCACTGGCTGGGAGGTCGAGGTCCTCGATCTCAGGACGGACAACAAGGAGGTGTTGAGTTACGCTCGCATTGTTTTGTGTACAGGGGTCCGTGCCTCCAGAGTTCACGTTTCCGCTTCGCTAACCTGCTTAATCGTAGGGATGCAGTCAAGCTCACATTCCTGAGTCCCTGTCGACGAGGTCTGCGGAGCAATCTGGTTTCCGCGGACCAGTCGTACACTCCTCCGAGTTCGCATCACGCGTCGAACAAATTCTGAGTGAGGCTCAGGTGAATCCGGATTACTCGGTTGTCGTGGTTGGAGGAGGAAAATCTGCGCAGGAGTGAGTGCAGTTCCCAGCGTCGTACGTTATAGGTCTAACGAGAAGTTGCTCAGCATTTCTTCTCATTTGGCTCGTCACGGCATTAGGGTGGCGGTCGTTTTCGAAAAGACAGACGCTATCCTCGCGGCCCCGATTCAGCTCCCTGAGTGGATCAGGAAGAGCAGGTATATTTTGGGTTTGCTTCGGTTACATTTTGCTCATAGCACGGTTCGAAGGTGTCTTGGAGTATTCTCGCCACATATTGAGCTGCGAACCAGCCTAGAGTAAGTTGTGTTGTGACGTAGCAAATGTCAATCCCTAATGACAATCACTCAGACGCTTCTTACACACTACCACGCTCGGCAGCATGATTACACACGGTTTCTGGAACTTTCTAACATGGAGCTCTGTATGTGGTTTGTAATCACGTTTAATCAGCGCGATATTAACGATTTGAAGTTCGATGTGCTCAAGGTTCCCAAGGATTCGCCACTGCGGAATGCATACTCATTGTTCTGGGGTATTCGTACAAACGACGAGGGAGCCGGGAGGAAAGATGGTTTCCACGATCTCGTCAATCGAGGAAAGATTCACCTTGTCGCACCCGACAGGGCAGAAGGATATGCTTCAGACGGGGAGTCTCTCGTGTTGCGGGACGGGCAGACACTTAAAGCAAATGCTGTGATCCTCGCTACTGGGTTCTCTTCATCCTGGACGAGCATCTTCACTGGTGAGTGATTGATGTCTTTATACCGCCAACGCTCACGACTTCTTCAGAGAAAACCATCGAAGAGCTCGGTATAGGAAGGCACCCACCTTCGCAGGACGTTGATGAGTGGAAACATTACAAGACGCTTGCCTCTCCGCCAGCGGCCCATCCACAGAGGGACCAGTGGGCATCGTCGATATATCGTGGCCTCGTTCCAGCGAAAAACATCATCAAGCGAGACTTTGCCATCAATGGTGCCTTGGTAAGCAACATCATCATTGACGATTGTCTCGACGTTTGTTTCATCAATAATTAACTTTCTATAACGTATAGTTCACTACGAACAACGGGTATGGATTCGAGGTGATCGCGCACTGGATATCGGCGTACTTTCTTGGGGACAAGATGCGTTTACCCTCCACAGTCGAACAGGCGCTGGTAGAGACGGGGAGGAACGCTGCCTGGATGAGGAAGCGATTCCCAGAAATGCTATCGTGGGTGAACGAGAGCTACAGCAGTGCGCTGGCATTCTTTTCGTGCGTATCAATGGTTTCTCGATCGCCTTGTACCTTGACTGGATTCGTACAAGGTGGCCACAAGCAATTGACGAGCTATTGGAGGATATGGAACTTCAAAACATGCGTTCTGGTGGAAACTGGCTGACGTGGTCGTTCAAGGTGATTTCCGTTGATGAAATCGCGATGCTCAGGGAAGAACGAAGGGCCAAGCGAGAGGCGGACGGGTCACAGGTGGATTGAACGACTATCCTCTGATCTCGGAGTACTCGATCCACTGGCGAAGATCTGTGTCCCATTGTCTTGGTTATTTTTCACATATACTTAGCGGAGATCTGAAGGAAATTCCAAGTCATTTACTTGGAATTTAGCCCAGACTTGAACTTCAGCTACTTTGAGCCTTTTAAGGAAAGGCAACCAAGAACGATTCTCGCGGCTGCCTACGTGGTGCACGCGACCCTGCGTCATCCCACGTCCGAGTCGAGCAGCGACTCCCGTCCTTATTCTACCTCACTCTGTCGCTGGAGGCTCACCGTCAAAACCGTCACCGCTTGTTTAACCACTCCAAAAACCTGACTGACTTGTCCGCTGAACACTGAATACTGAGAGTTGCCCTGGATGTCCATTTAGGCCTGTTATTGGACCTGTCAGGTGCGCGTGTCAACTGGCGAGCCGCGCGGTCAAGTTTGTGCCGTCGCGACGAGGGTTCCGCACGGGTAACGCCGTCGCGTGAAGAGTCGATACCCCACCGCAGCGCCGCACCCGCACCCGCACCCGCAGTCACCCCGCGGTCAGGTGCACACCCACTCGTCATGATGACGGTATGTATATTGAAAACACCACGGTCAGTCGCGATCGCCGCGGGTTACTACATTCAACAACTCCGTACTTACCAGTACTCGTAAGTAGACCATCGGATCACTGGTCTTGGCGGTGACCAGTTTTCAAGACACATCATACGATCGATGGATCGCCGTCAACAATACTGCTGAGAAAGAGTGCCACAGACGACCGGTATGATCCAGCACCACCATATCAAGCTGAGTTGTCATCTTCATCTATCAGTGGAGTCCCTTTAAGATTAGGGGATGCAACTTTGGGTCAGGCCCACAGCCCGAGTGCGTTAAGTAAGCCAACTTGCTTTTCGTTGAGTTCATTGTGAGATATTACTAAGCATGAAAACCAACAGATCTAGGTCAGATATCCCTTAACGTCCTGGCAGATAACAGCAGCGCATCCCGAGGAACGAACGTGAGTTCAGCAGCTAAGTTGTTCTTCGAAGCTCACAGTTCAACTACGTGAGGAGGATCTGGCTTTCGATCGTTGAAGCACTGCTGCCTCATCCCTAAGTCCAGAGTCAAACGAGAGAACACCACCACTGGCCACGGTGGGCACAAGGGTCTGCCACCTCGTAGGCTCGCACACGTACCCTCAAGAGCCGCTCATCAGACGCCGTGTGATTTCCTACTCGCTCCCGTCAATCCCGTAAGTCTATACGTTTTTGTCGCCAACCCTCGTAAGATGAAAACATCCGTCACGGTGCTCTCTGATGAACCGCATGGCTTTGGTCTGTCATGGGACACGATACCTCAACCCTGATAATGTATATCCGCCCACTCTCGTCATCCAATCCTCTTAGACCTTTCGCCGCTTCCCCATTGCGTCACACTATGCATTTGACACTCGCAACGGGTCACGTGCACATGCGATGCCGTCGCACAGCGGCCCCACCACTTAGTACTCCCCGCCCTCAATGGCCAAAGCAAAGCATTGTAAGTGTTCGCACACGGTCCAGGGGCAACAATACTTCAATGGGAACCTTTACTATGAAGCACGAGGCCATTTACTGGAAATGGCCCATCGGACATGGATATCGAAAAGAGAACATTCGAGACCATAATAATTAATATTACTGTATCCGAGCGCATGCTCCAATCTTTCCCACAGGCTGCATTGCTGATGTGCTGTGCCTCGGCAATGCTAAGATCTGTTACGCCAGCTGCCGCAAAGACATCTGGGCGCGCTCGTCATGGTTGCCAGCCATGATGGCACGGAAGAAGCCGAGAAGCGTGATGGCTGGGAAAAGGAACGATATACATGGGATTTCAGCGTCGCAACGGAACCGTCGATGACAAGACATCAAAGCTACAGAGGTAAACTCATGATGCTCGTCTCAGAATCGCGTCTCCAAGTCGGATGGAGGACATCAACGAGGACACTGAGAGTTGAGAGGCCGTGGCGCCGAATCTGCGAATATCATATCCGACTCCGTGTAGTTCGATCACGACGGTGGCTCCTCGGGGGGAGGGGTGATGTACATACTACATACTAGTAGGTATGTACACAACAGGAATGAAGGTTTGGGCAAAAGCCCCAGAGGGCTTTTTGGCCCGAAGCACTGTGGGGGCGAGCGAGCTGCGTTCCCAGACCAAAGGACCCCCCACAGAAGGAGAAGGCTCCAATGATGTACGAGAGGGTCCATAGACACTGGAGCACACTGGCGTATGGTTGGATACGCAGTGATTCATGTATGGTAGGTGAGGCTCCCGCGGAGCACTCATGTGAAACGCGACTCATTTCCGTTCCCGCAGACCGCCAGATGATTCAGATGGTGGACTAGACGCGCTCGATCTAGACTCCAGTGATCCCATGTTGGTAGTGTGGAATACATGGACGACATAGTGATCCTATGTACCTCCAAAAAAGTCCAACAATCCGGTCTGACACTCAAGCAGTGGAGGCGGGCAACTGCAGTCTCTCTAAACATAGTTTTGCGACGACCTCGCCGTTCAGCGGTATGCTATTCCCCTGAAACCCTTCTGGATATTTGACCGGCGGCACTTGGGGATTCGTGAACGTCCTACAAATCCAACGCGTGCGTTCAAGCGTTATCGTCAAGGTCAACGGACGTCGATGCAACACGGTGGTACGCACTTGTCTTTCCAAACACCATAGTGCGCCATCCCTAGCGCGCGGGCGGTGTACTCGTAGTCGTATGCGAACCCATCGGGGTAGAAGAATTCGATCACCGTCGATTGGGGGTTGGGTTTCATCCACACAAGAGCCGTCAGCCCGTTACCATGCACACCCATCATGATCTACGGCCCAAAAATGGATCCACCCAGTCAATCAAACGCATCTGCTCGAATGCCCTGCACTCACCGTCGTCCGCGCAGCTAGCCTGAGCTGTTCCGCATGCGTGAGCTTGTCCATGCTCACCACATTCACCTCAACCCCATGCCGGTCGCGCAGCTTGTACAGTTCCTCCACAAGCTTCTCATGGTCCTCCTGGATCAGCTTACGTCGGGTCCATTCCTGACGCGAGACGTAGGTGATGACGGGCTTCGACGCTTTATCAAAGTCCTCGTCCAGCCCGCTAAATTTCGCCACGGCACCCCGGATGATGTTCCACCAGTGCGCACTCCCCGGCAGCGCAAACGCCTCGGATGCGATGCGATCCGTACGAAAAAAGGCTTTACCCTTCATCGCAGCCGAGCGATCAGATAAGATGACACGGTCGAGGATGAGTGGCCGCCCCATCTCCGCGCGGTCCTGCCAATCTGCGGAGTATTCGGCAGTGACTGAGGGCAAGGCACTGCGGAGAACCCATTGGTTCATCGAGGCATAATCTCTCCAATGGTCGGCGTCTGCGTGAGCGAACCAGATGCGACGCAGGGCGGGGAGGGAAGACGATCCATTGGCAGCGATGGTGGGATCTAATGAAGTGTACGTCCGCCAGAACCCGAAGAAGAGCTCTGCAGACCAGTGGTAGTAATGCGTGATGCTGAAAAAAAACGCAGTAATTCAGCAAGGTCTTGCGTCGAGCTATAATCCACGTACAATTGTGGTGGTTCGTTGATGATCCACTGCGTTGAATGTCAGATGGAGTGTATTTACAGTTATAAACGACGCACCGTAGTCCCGTCTACAAGATCTGCACTCGTTCCAAATAGTTCCTGGGCTTCGTCGACCGTGATGACACGAAATTCACGGTCAGTTGGTAAACGGGCTGCGACAGCCTCAGCTCCGTTCGCCACTTTGATGCCAGTCGACGTGATGGTCTCGCGATCTGGAACGGACTCTGGGTCGTCAGAGACGACAAAGACGGTCCCGTTGAGCAAAAACAGGTTGTCAAATATCGTCCAGCCTTCAATTCAAGAATCGGTGATAAATCGGGTTGGGAAACAAACCACGCACCAGGGACATGGGAAACTACGGTCGTTAACGGTACTCGCTTGGGGGCCCACGTTACACTCGTGCGCCAACGCTCTGATTCGGTGGTCGGGACTTGGACGTCCTGCGAAGCAGACTTGAGGGTGGGGTTGTGCTTTTGGACAACCTTTTCTGGAACTATGCGTGAGGCGCGTGATTTTTGAACGCTGGTGCTTGCCCTTGACAGCGACAGTAGTGCGAGGAGCAGGAGAGCGAGGAGAAAGCATTCGCGTTTCGTCGGTGATGAGGCTGTTGGCCTCAATGTCTTGAGCATCTAGCATCAAGGTTGGACAGGGCAAGGTGAGTGAATGAGATGTAACGAACCGCAAGCCAATGAACAGGATTATAATGTTGAACGGCAGTACACTTGTCCAATAACAGCGCACGTCTCAAAGAGAGCTGCTAGTGAGTCGGCAATATACTGTCGATGAAAGTCGGCAAAAACGCGCTGCTTCGAATTCAGCGTAAGCAGGGGGGTCGATAACTTACTATGGTATTTCAGTCGAAAAATCAGGCATTGTAGTGGTACACTCTACAAGCTTTATCATCCAGTATTACAGTCCTCCAACATCGCACTCAGGCTAATGGGCCTCGCAGGCCGCAAAGAAAAACAGCGCATTCCCGCCGATCCTCGGAATCTTAGCTGGGCTGATGGTGAGTTCCCTTGCCATGACCACGACCACGCTCACACTCCCCCGCTCGAACTACAGATGCCTCTCGTTTCGGCCTCTCTTATCTCTCAAAATTTGGATGGGATGCATCCCAGGGCCTGGGGTCCTCAGGCGACGGGATGAAGACGCACCTCAAGGTCGAACAAAAGCTTGACATGATGGGTATCGGCGCACAGCACCAGCGAGATCCCAACGGTATTGCGTGGAAGCAAAACAAGGAGTTTGAGGCGCTGTTGAAGAGATTGAACGAGGGTGCAGAGCAGGGAAAGCGAGCCGACGGCGACGACGCAGAACAGGACCGCGTGAGAGTGCTTGAGACGACGATGGGCAAGGCGTTCGTCCGCGCACAGGAGGGGAAAGTAGAAGGGAAGTTGGGTAACGAGTCACGCGTGTCGAACAAGAAGAGGAAACACGAGGATGGAGACGATCCAGATGAAAGCACGAGAAAGAAGGCGAAGGAGAAGAAGGAGAAACGCCAAAAATCTAGTCCTGATGACACTCTCACCCCCGCCATTGATCCCACTCCTGAACCTTCGTCAGCACCCACTTCATCGAAGCCCCACTCTGAACCGATACCCAAATCCCGTCCGATGGCGTAAGTTGTGCATACACATTGATTTACCGTTCTCACCCTCTTTTTTTCTGTCATGACAGTCATCGTACGCGCCTCCGGAACGCAAAACGTATTGCAGGCAAATCAGCCTCAGCCATCGCAGAGATTCTTGGGATTGCGCCCTCTTCGTCTGCGTCCACATCGACGTCGCCCCCCGCACCCACACTGCCGTCCTCGTCAACTCCCATCCCTCAGCCTTCACTCTCGCTTGACAACCTGACAACATCGACAAAGAGCGTCGCAGATTACTTCAAAGAAAAGCTTATCGCTCGTTCATCCTCATCGTCTTCCCCTGCATCATCATCCGCACCATCAGGATCTGCTACACCCGGTCTTGGCGCCACCATTCCATTATCCCCACCCGATGACGAGGGCGAGCTACCACGAAGAGGCATAGGCAGTCGTGCTTCCGCTGTTCCTTTCTCGCAAGTGCCCGAAGTAGGATTGGCATCTGCGAGAGGGGACAGTAATGCCGACGGTCAGGATGTATTGACGGACAAACAGCGCCGGAAAGCGGAGCGCAAGGCTGAGAAACGGAAACGACGGGAAGCCGAGGCTATCCATGCTACACCCGAGGGTGTGTCAACCGCTGTAAAGGAGCAGATGGACGAGGAGGATGCGGAAAGGGCCGAGAGGACGTCCAAGAAGGAGCAAAAAATGATGAAACGCCACGAGCGAAACGAGCAGGCCAACCAGTCCAAGGATAACGATGACGACACCACCGAGAAAAAGCACGAGCACGACACCTCCAGTGGTCCTTTGCCAGAACCTAAAAAGAAATCCAAAAGGCAACACAAGAAGGAACGTTCGTGAGCGCTAGACGATGTTGATCTAGTTTACCCGACATGACAAAAGAAGAATTCGGCAACCCTGCTATCCCATCATCCATGTACATACATTGCACATCTTTTTATCGACAATAGATTCTTTGGTACGCATATAAGGACCAGTTTCACAACTTCGACCTCGTACCCTCCTTCTCTTTCCTCTTCTTCACCGGTGCGCCCACTCTCCAAGTCCTAGGCTGTTCACCGATCAGTCCGGCCACAAATCGTATCTCGAACTAGGTCGACGATGTGCCCGACAATGGTCTCGTTACTTGACGATTACCAGTCTGCTGACAGTTGGTCAGTATATCACCATCGTTTACATCTCACCCCGCTACTCAGAGCCTAGATGGCTTGTCTCAAGACGTCAACCACCCTTGATCATTCTCTTTTGTCTTGGAAGTGGTGGAATGGAGGTCAAGAAGTTACTAGCTCTGGTACATGAACTTGAAAGTTGGTTCTTTCCGGGTTGTATCAGGTGGGTCACGAGTCACTCATCCTTTCGCAACTACGCGTTAACTCCGGTGGTTGTTGTGTTCACAAAGTACGATCTGCTAGTTTGCTCAAAGTACTTAGAAGAGGAGGAAGAATAAGACCGTGACATGGACGAAGAGACGCTACACGAAACGAGCAAGATGAATGCCAGGAGCTTGAACGCCTTCGGAGGTTGTGTACTTTCTCTCGACAAATCGACGGCTGGGCTCGAAATCCCTACATCAACATTTCGGGTACGAAGCTCTTGATTCAAGGGTTGTTCGGCATTGATGTAGCTCAGTCTCCCAAGGCTGTGAAGAATCCATCGCTGTCCTCGTTGATACGACCCGTAAGATTGTCCATGCGTGGCTCAAAGGTGGTGCTTGGGTGACGTGGGCAATTGCCCAACAAGCCAATCTGCCGGTCAAATTGAAGCGGGCGTAGAGCGAGTTACCGCCTTTTACCGCCTTTTATTACAAGGTGCCGCCCCGAAACTCCTAATCCTTGTTCGCCTACAGCCAGGGGTCTGTGCGATATCAGTTCGTCTGCAAAATTCACTCCTAACAAAACGAAGTTTGATTTCATGCTCTCGCTGGAAATGCGGAAAACACGTTGCAATTCCTTTCCCAGGTCCATCAGGGTATCGTCACCCGTTGGAACTTCAACTTGGGACGCGGTCAAGGTAAAGCAAGCTCTCATATGCATATGTGAGAGAACCGTTGAACAACACCAGTAGATTCTAGGCGAGTTCAAACAGCTCATGTTGTATCTTGTTCAAGCCCTCCAAACCCGATCCACAACCACCCGTTCGTGATATTTTACTCGTGCTGCATGCTGTTCCATCGATGTCATTGCACAATTTGTGAGCTTAATCGCCGCGAGCACTATCCCTATTGCGCCACCAGTTGCTATCCTTGGATTAGCATGTTTCCTCGTGAAATGGGTTTCGGATGCTGTCTTGCAACACATGTGAGTCCAGACTCTATTTGCAATCTGTACTTAATGAACTTTCTTCGAAAGACCCGAAGTCGAATGCCTGCTCATGGCATATACCATTGACACCTGATCTAATTTGGCTGGGACAGCAAACTGGGAGGTCCTGAAAGAGGCATTCAATAAATGTTCGATCAAATGCAAAGAGATTCTTGTCAATCGTTGTATGAGGGGAAATTTAAACAACCAGATCATGTCCTGGGACATTTTCTGACAAATGGTCTGAATCAAGAGACTATTGGATGAATCGTTTGGCCTGGAGACTAGTGAATTTAGGTCGGGATGAATGTCCTGTAAGCTGTACAGTACTTTACCTATGATCACTGACAGCCGCTGCGGCGTCGAGAGATTCGCAGACATGTATTTTGTCAAACTCAACTCAAACTCTACACGACCTATGTCAAACCTATGTACTGCCGCCGTGACCTGCGGAATCGGGTCTACACAAAGTATCATCATTTAATGGCGCTGTTCACTCTCTGGCTATAGACTGTCTCTCGTCAAGATCATCGGCCTGTCCTCCACAAAGCTCGGTGGTACAATGAAGACATTGGACTACACGCTTCCTTTCGGACAGACGACATGAAGATTCTGAACTCGCCAGTACACTCCATTCCTCAGAAAATCCGAGGCTCACTGGCATCTCAGTGGCTAGTTCCATCGAGATCTCGACGACGCTGTTCCCTCTCGAAGGTTTTTCTCCAAAGAGATGCTCCCGCGCCATCTAGCCCGTAGTACGTACAGAACTTGAAACAGGCTCACACGCTCCTCGGCTTGCGTTCCATCTTGCGTTTCAGCACTCGTCGAGCTCGACGGCGATGCAGAGGTGTTCCTCGCGGACGCTGCACCTGTACGGTTTCCACGACTATCCGGACGTGCCTCATTTCTCATTCAGTGTATGAAGCACGAAGCGAACATCTCTCGAGGAGAACACGCATGACACCTCGTCGACTTCCTGACACGCCTCCGCCCAGAACAGGATCCCGAGCTGCACGCCATCTTGGACCGCATCAGCCAAAAGGCGGTCCGCGTATGAACGCGTGAGCGCGTCGTCCGTAGGGGTTTACGTACACTTTTTCAGCTTCGGGGAACTCCGTTGGCCTCCCGGATCCTGATGGGCGGGTCGCGTCGCCATCTTTGCTGCAGTGCGATGGCGGAGCTGCGGCCGGGATGCCTGCGAGCGTAGGGAGAATTTGTAGAAGGAACAGGGAACGTGACGTGAGTGAGGATATTGGGACCAGCGTAGATGGGGTAGGATGGGAGGGAAGGAGAGCGGGGTCGTGATTGAGGTGTGGACGTCTGGAGATGAGGCATGGCTTGGGCGTGAGCATCAGTATGAGTCGAGGGTCGGTATCGAGGTCTGTCATCTCGTGGTATGCCCTATGGCGTTTGTACCTGCTGCAGCTTACTGGAGCGTCTTTCTAGGAGTAAAGGATCGTCGTGTTGTACACTGATCCGTCATTTTTTCTCGATAGTAACAGTACGCTGACACGTTCAATACGATGTTCTCGTCCGGTCCGTTACCCTCACTCGAGATTTGCAGAAAGGTTGAGCAAACTACATAGACCGGATCCTCTGTCCTGTCGACACGCGACACAGTTCACTGTATGGGCGACAGGCTTTATTATCATTTTTCCCTTCCAGACACCACACTACATCCAATCACGACGAATGTCTGTTGTGCAAACCAGGCAGGCGTGATCGTACTGACTGTATATTCGGAGGGTTGGGGTCATTGCAGGTACATACTCATTCGTCAAGTAATTCCGTCAGGTAGAGCTGCTTATCGCCTCGACAGGTCGCTTTCCAGAACGGCTGGCCGACCATGACCGAGATTCCACCGAGGTTGATCCGTGGGCTGCACGAGGCTTGCCTGGTCGCCGTGGTCGCCTTTATCGGTCGATGCTTCTTTCAAGGAACAATCCAAGTCGGAGAACGAAAGGAGGGCTGCGATACTAACGACCGTGCTCACTCTGCGTTTCCCTCGTTCACCCACCTCATTCCTCGTGTCCACATCGACGTTTCGCCACCTGCAGCTATGAGCCAGGAGCAACTGCGTTTTCGTGTCCCCGATGTCGCGTTTCGAGTCCTCATCGTCGGTAGGGAAAACGCAGGGAAGACGTCCATTCTAAAGAGAGTCTGCGAGACAACGGAGAGTCCGAAAATATACAGGGTTCGCAATGGTAGACATGCAGAAGTTGGTCTGAGCTTATCGCTTGAATTAGATCCATCTGGATCCCACAGTGTTTCTTACTTCTTGTACTATCTAGGCTCCCTATCCAATCTCTCTCCTAAGTCTATGTGTTTGATTCCCTCATCCCTCCTTCTTACACACCTCCTAGCATGGTTCTCAGAGGGAAATGACTGACCTACATCCCCATGAGCAAGTCCTGCCATAAATGATACTTTATACCACAACAGCCAGCTCTGCATTGTACTAGTAGACGAGTACTTCAACTACTATCCTCATTGAACACCTACACAAACATTCCATGCATAGTTTGGAAAGTAAGTCCTTCCATTCAACAATTCTCACCCTGTAGCCTGAGGCCTGAGACATTTTCGAATCACTTATATGTGCCAGACCAAGTTTAAACCACAGATGTTCCTTCACCACACCTGAACTGAAAGGCAAGCATGATTTAGTATGTGCAAATCATCAATCAGTATAGCCTGATCCACAACTACTACATGAGACTATAATAAGAAAAAATTAAATATTCAGTCCATGAGATACCTACTGCCCACCTATTTCTCATTCCTCCGTTTCTGCCAAACCCGTCTCCATATCAAACACTTTCACACCATCTCGCATTGCCCCTGCGGGACTTTCACAATGCACCCGCAGCGCATTCACGACCTCCGGGAATACATCTTTATCGATGTCCTTCCCCCACAGTATGTCCAGATGCTCGTACCCATTTAATTTCCTCACTCGCGTCCCACTCGCTGGCAATGCATTGACCATTGCTTCGATATCTACGAGACTATCCCTATTGCCATACAGCAACAAAATCGGGGTCTCGATGTTCCGCGTAGGGAACCGCGGGGGGCGGTAAGCTTTCCCAGAATTTGCGTGGCCGCCAAAAATTGTGATGTCGTCATCAAACATCTGAAAGGCAGACTCGCGCATGATCTGGAACCAGTGCACGACAGACTTGACGGAGGCATACGAGTACAAGTGAGCGTATGCAGCCGTTTTTTGCGTGGTGGTGATGTTGCGGCTGTCCCAGGAAAAGAGGAAACGAAGGGAATGATCGATTATGGAAGTGAAGATAGGTGGGTAGAAGATCGCTTGCCAGGTCGCAACCGAGGAAAGGATCGCCTTTCGTCCAAAGAAAAGGTATACCGATGTCGGACTACGGAATTGGTAACATAAAGGGCAGTGATCAGCGAGAAGCGGATGAGACAGACGTGAGGGAGAACTCACGAGGCCTTCATAAGTGCATCCACAACGGGGGTAGCCAATCCTGCGGGGCTCATCGCTGGCGCAAGTGCGACCAGCACGTTCACCTTTTCGTTTAGCTCCGGGTTGACACTCAATGCGGCGAATGCCTGAGCGGTGCCTTGGCTAAACCCAACGTAACCGAGGCTACCCACGCCGGTGCGCGCGAGGACATATTCAATCGAGTCGGGGATATCATACCAAGCAAACTCATCTAGACTGTAGTTCCAGAACTTGGAAGAGTTCGGCTTGTGGTGGATTGATTTTTTAGAGTACTTGTTGCCGCGGTTGTTCCCGAGCCAAACGTCAAAGCCTGCGGATCGCACGGAAAGAGCAGGAGAAGTCAGTACCAACCATACGTACGCATCCACACGCATCCACACATACCTTGCTCTACAAGCACGAAAGGCAAACAACGAGCCTCGTCCGTCAGACAGACCCACACCTCGCTGTTCATGAGCAACCCATGGTGGAGATACACCGCTGGTTTCTTCGTGTTTTCATCTGAGGGACGTGCACTGCCCTCGTCCTTCCGCCTAGGGATGCGGTGCAACGTCAAGAGATAACCATCCTTGGTCATGACGACGTGCTCCTCATGTGCATACCCATACAAAGCGGCCAGCTCCCCAAAGTCTTTGGCAGAGCGGATAGCAGAGGCGAATGCCTCCTCGGTCGTCGGTGTGCCGCGTGCGCTCGAAAACCGGTCGAAGAGCGCCTGAGAGCGGTGGTAGAACCAGTCAACGACAGGCTTGGGGAGGAGAAGCACAGTGAAGCGGAGGAATGTTTCGATACCGAGGAAGGAGAAACCGACGAGGAGGGCAAGGTATTCCTTGAACGAAAGCCGTCCAATTAGTGGTATGTGAGCCATGGATACACCAACCCGGACGAGTAGTGTCAAAGGTGCGGGGAACAATAATCTAGCCTGTCTCGAGGAGCTCCGGATAAAATTGGAGTCGCTAAATTTAGTCCACTGGATTGATTACGTAACTAATGTGTCCGATGATTCGATCTTCCGAGTGCCCGGAGAGACGTCACGCTGTGCCACATCCCTTTCAAACCTCGCCGGCCGGTTGTTGAAAATCGAAAATGTGTTCATGTACTACAGACTGGCCAGCCACTCGTTAGCTGTTGACGTCGATCTCAAAGCGGCCGCCTTTCAAATGAACCTCACCCTCCAGTACCTGTGTAACACTCGCGTGCGCACTGTCCTCGCTGACTCAAGTCTTCCACTCACAAGTTACACTTCAAATTCCTGACGGGCCAAGACATTTCCTCGCCATGAAGGTTTGTCACAGAGCAGTTCCAATTCGTATCCCCAAGCCAGACGCACTCTGTTTCGTCTCTGATTCCTTCGCGCCAGGCGGATGTACGTCCTGACCAAAGCTCAGTGACCCAGAAAGAACTCGGGAAAACGCGAAGATGACGAGTAAAGCGCAACTTGCAACCCATGGGCATGACGACGACGTCACGACGAACACAATATCATGAACCTCCAAACGACAAGAGCTCGATCTTCGCATGACATTTCACGTCGCACCATACCTCTATTACGCCGTCGCGACCGCAAGCTCGAGTCGGACCTCGGTGGAGCTGTACGAACCCAATATGTGGATTGGAGTCTGGTCAGGTCAAGCTGCTCACTGCAGCTTGATGTCATCGTGCCCGTCTTGATGTTGCAGAGACCGTCTAGAGTCACGCTGCGCCTTTACTTCATCGTCCCTCCCCTCCCCCTGTCAAACCTCACAGGCGTTCACGTACAGACAAGTTCCTCTCGTCACCCGCGACGTCTACCTCGAAGTGGCCCTTCAAGCGAACCTCACTGCACGGGACCACGGGGAACGGATTCTAGGAAACTCCATCTCGCGTGCGCACTGTCCGTGCTGACTCGAGGTCTTCCACTCGTATGTACTTCTTGACGTCCGCCTGGGTGTAGTTTATCCAAGATATTTTTCTCGCCGTCAAGGTTTCTCAGAGAGCAGTTCTAGATCGTATCCCAGCCAGATGAAGTCGTTAAGTCAAAGATCCATCCAAGTCGGCCCAGTACGCGGAAAGACCTAGGACTCAGAAACGCGAAGATGATGGTAACCAATCATCCTTTTCAAAACCCAGACCTCGATCTTCCATGCACCTGCACCTTATATGTCTACACACACCATACGTCTACTGCACCGTCGCGATCGCGAGCTCGAATCTCTCTGGTCCGAGAGGTAAATCTTTACCCCTTCCTCCCCGTCAACTTCATCCCTAACCACGTCCCAAACACAGCCGTCACGCGCTCGACGAATTCTTTGAACAACATATTTCACCAACAACGTATTCAGACTGTATAATTGAATCGACTCTCCGATCTTGGCGACTCCTGGCTTTCTTGGTCAATCCCCATAGATATGGAAGTCGCGCAACCTCCTATTGAATAGACAATATGTGCACGAAGTAGATTAAATTGAATGATTCGAAACGAGTGAGTCCTAGTTGGTCGTCGAGTCGGTGTGGGCAGTGCGGGCAAAACCGACTCCTTTTTTGGTGTCGTATACGCTGTAGTAGCGCTGACTGAAAGGTGGCAAATATAAAACATTGCGATCACCGTGTAAGATAAACTGGAGACGTACAGGAAGGTGTACCCAAGGGTAAAGTCGAGACCAGACCCAGATGGGCTTCCGCTGTCGCCGACAACAAGGTAGATCGCACTAGAGCTACCTCCGATGGCAGTATTGAGCGAACGAGGCCAGATCTGCCCATTTTGCGTTAGGTCGTACGACTTGCCCCCAATGTTGAACTCTAAAGGCTTCAAGTTGTCATATTGGGCGGAGGTGATACTGAGCCAGCCAGTGGCAGAGTCCAAGAGACCGCCCGTCGCAGACCGGTATTTCTGGAATGCATCTGTAGATACCGATATAAGTGGTCTGCGGGCAGTCAGCCAGTCTAGACACGTCACTCACCCGTGGCGATGAGAATGCGGGCAGTGGCAGTGTCGACAATACCAGCCGTCGAAGACAGGATAGTAGTGCCGCCATAAGAAATGGACCCGTCGATACCCCAGAAGTTGGACGCAGGCGAGGTCGACGTGATTGGAACATAGTTCACCGAACTGGTGGTTACCGAGCCGTCATAGCCACCAAAGGTAAGCCCCCCGGTGCCAGATTCGGAAGCCGGGATAAAGTAGACCCCGAGTACCTCCTCAGTTATCGTTTCCTGATAATAAAGGTTGTCCAATACTGTAGGGACCGTTCCCCCACCACTGGTCGTACCAGAACTCAGGTCGACAGGGCCTACACCAAGGATTCCATCAATCCCTTTCTCGAAACCGGTGGATGAGCTAGCCACGCCAATGGATTGGCCGCTGATCACCAAACCGGAGAGCGTAACGTCATCGAGAAACTCCTCTCCAGACCATGACTGGGAAGCGTAAGTCACTGACTGTGACCATCTTTAAGTTCGACGCAAACGATGTGGGGGCATCAGAAACCTACGACAGTCTCCCCAGTGTCTTGACTGTTAGGACCCGGGGCGTATGCCTTATCCGCTCCCACGAATGTGTTGGCGCTTCCGGTATCAACCATAAGTGTGTCTAGGATCGATCAGCTCTCGCATCTAGGATGGCAGTAGATCCACGTACAGGTTCCAGCGCCAACTCCGACCTGGATGGTGTAGATGACACCCTTGCCGTTTGTGATCTCCGTCCCAACGGGAAGAGTGGCCTCACTGGCACGACGACCGAGAGGACTCGCGTCCACGGCGGACAACGTGATGAGTATCAGTGAAAGGAGTGTTTTTGATGGGAACATGGTGGCTCTGTTGAGGTGGAGAATCGGACTCAGAGGTCCATCCCAAGCTTTCAAAGGCTTTTTTCATATCACCCGAAAAGCGAAGCCGTGATGTATTTCGCTTCGAGCTGAACTTCTCCACTGCCGACAGGGTCGAAACGCTTGAAGAAACGGAGCCGATTGGCTCAGCGCATAATGTTCCCGTGAGTCGCGACTGCACGTGTAGGCTGTAGGCATGATCGTTAAGATGCATACGCTGTTCGATATTTACAAAATCACGACGCGTCATGGTACTCACCTGGTGGTTTGGTGCCGAGAATAAACGTCGCATTCAAATTAGGCCAAATCCAGCTGTCCAGCCACTCGGCAAGATGGCCTCAGGTTACTGTCGGCGAGCCTGTTTCCAACAGCCTCCTGAGGCCTGAGGGACCGTTGCGGTTAGACTAGAGTCAAGCTACTACGCCTTTACTTACTTTTCGTCCCTCCCCTCCTCCGTCAAACTTCACAGGCCGGTCGTCGAAAATGGGTCCATGTCCTCTCGCCAACAGCCCGACCCTAGCAGAGCAGCACACCTCGCTAGTTCTCACTCGCGACGTCAACCTCGAACTTGAAGTGGTCCTTCACAAGCGAACTTCACTGCACGGGACCATGGGTAACAAACTCAGAGTAGGAAACTGTAACCAATCTCGCGTGCGCACCGTCCGTGCCAATTCGAGGTCTTTCACTCGTTTGTCTGTGTGTGATTTATCCAAGACACTTTTCTCAGCAGGGTTTAAACGTTTGTCAGAGAGCAGTTCTAGATCATATCCCCAAGCCAGATGAAGTCGTCACAAAGATCTATCTGAGTCAGCTCAGTACGTGGAAAGAACAAGGACTCGGAAACGCGAAGAGGGTAACCAATGAACCTTCACGAAAGACCAGAACTCGATCTTCTATGGTCCTTGTACTACGTCTAAGCACCCGCCGTTGCGATCGCGAGCTCGAAATCGCTCTTGTCCCGGAGGGCAATCGTTGCCCGCTCCTCGTCCGTGAACCCCATCCCTAACCACGTCCCAAACACAGCCGTCACGCGCTCGGCGAATTCTCTCTGAAGAGTCTGAACGGCACTATTCACTGATAAACTATTTGGGCTGAATAATCGAGTCGACTCTGCGATCTCGGTGACTCCTGGCTTAAGTCCGAGTCACCACTGCAGGCTGAGAGCCGCTGAGTCCACCACACGGCGCCTCGGGCAAACTTCATAATCCACAGCCTGAGGCGTGATGCTCAGCGCTGGGCCTCGAGCATGGTGGCCGTACATGTTTCCAACTCACTCGAGTCTCTAAGGCGTAAGTGCAAGCGTAAGTACATCATTCCTTCGAGCTCATTGGGCTAATCTCCATTTCGAACATTCGTGGATCCAGTGCTCGCCTTTCATAAATAATAATTCGTAAGGTCAGCAAGTCCTGCTCTTACATGCACCAGTCAATGAGAGGGCTTACTGTAACAGTGTCATTGCGAAAGACGTCTCATTCATTTCAGCTGCTCCTGTAGATACTTGTCGATGGGCTTGTATACAACCATCTCCTACCCCGCGAACTCATGCCCGTTCAACAAGAGACGAGTCACCAGACTCACGCTGCGCCTTTCCTTACTTCATTGTCCCTCCGAGTCTCCCCTGTCAAACCTCACAGGCTGGTCGTCGAAACGGGCTCCAGTACAGACAAGTTCCTCCCCTCCCCCACCGACCCAACTTTAGCACCTGGCTGGTAGTTATCATTCGCGACGTCAACCTCGAACCGGGCTTTCAAGCGAATTTCACCCTCCAGGACCACGGCCGAGGTAACAGACTCTATGAAACCATTTGGTGTATGCGCCGTCTCCCCTCAACTCAAGGTCTTCCGCTCTTAAGTCTGTGCTTCTTGATGCCTGGGTGTGGTTTATCCAAGACATGTTTCTCACCGGCAAGATTCGTCCACGAGAAGTTCTAGATCGTATCCACAAGCCAGACGCACTCGTCAAGTCAAGATACCCGCGTTGATGGACGCTGAGCGGACGTACGTCCTGGCCAAGATTCATTCGGTACTCGACAAGAACTCAGCGCAAAGATAGCGAGCACTACGACGAACAACATTATTATACAAAACAGTAATGCTATAACGATACCATAGATACAAGCGCTCGACAAGTGTCCCCGTTCACATTACACGTCTACGCACCACACCTCTATCTTCCCCTCCGACCGTCCCTTGGCGCTCTCCCTCGCCGTCTCGACCGCGAGCTCGAAATCACCCTCATCCCGGAGGGAAATCTTCGTCCCTTCCTCGTCCGTAAACTTCATCCCCAACCCCGTCAGAGACGTCCCAAACTTGGCCGTTACGCGCTCGACAAACTCTTTGAACGACGTCGTCGACGGAATCGCCATCCCGCGCACGTCGCCCTGGTAGTGGAGCTAGAAAAAGATCTGTTTGCTTCCGTGTTCTTTTGAATCGAGCGCCCACAGGGACATACCTTGACCCGGATGTTTGCCATCTCAAACTCCTCGTATTCGCCCGTCACGAACCCATCGTCGCCGTCCTCCTCGTCGTACGCCGTCACTCTCCGCGCCGTCGGGCGGCGCGTCACTTTCCGCCGGAGTGTCCCACGACCTGCACTATTGACACCTCCCTTGCCCATGTTTGCGCCACCCATATTCGCGCCCATGTTTTGATTCATACCCATGGCGGGTTCCATGTTCATGCCCATGCCCATCCCCACGTTCTGGTTCATGCCCATACCCATATTCGGGTTCATCATGCCCACGTTCGCAGCCCTCGACGGTGTACGACTCATCCCAGAACTCGTGCTCGTATTGCTTGATGACCTGACGGGGCTCGGAGCAGATTGCATCCATGCGGGCAATTGCTGCTGTTCCTGTGGCAGTGGCTGCGGTTGTTGATAGAAGGATGATGCCGAGGGCGACTGCCTCTGCGATGAAGATGCGCTTGCCTGTGCCTGAGCAGTTGGAGGACGGGGAATCGCCGACCGCGAGGTGTGATCGTCCGCATATACGTCTATATACGTGTTGTAGAACTGTGTAAGGACTCCCTCTAAACAGAAAGTCAAATGAATCTCGTGGGAAGACAAAGTGAAGAACTGGACCCACCTCCTTGTGCTGGCGTCGGCGCAGCAGGCAGTACAAAGGGTGTTACACCTTGGGTATCGTTCATATACTGGCCCGGTTGGAGGGGTTGGGGGGGTTGCTGTAGTGCAGACAGCTGGGGGACCGGAGGTGCCTCTTGTCCTTTTGGTCTCCGAAGACTCGGTCTCCGAAGCGTCGTCGGGGCCCCACCTGCTGCTGCTCCAGACTCTCCAGCCGCCCTCGAGCTATCTGCACCAATACCTGCGATGCCGGGGGCCGTGCCCTGAGGCGTCTTGACCCTCAGAGGCATCACCCCTGCATTAGTCGTGGCGTTCCTTGCCACGCGTGTCGTATTACTCCTGCCCAGGGAAGTGTTGCTCCGCGACGGGTTCGATGCAAAGGGTGGTGGTGGTACATTAGCGGGATTCGAGACTGACTGCGACCGTCGTGAGGCAAGGATGGTGGCTGCGTCCGGGCGAATCCCAGCAGCGGCTTGAAGGGTCGTCTTGGATCGCTCGAGGGCAATGGGACGTGGCGCGACTAGGTCTGTGCCTGTATTTGCGCGTGAGGGAACAAGAAAATGTATGGACAAGTGGACGACGCACGAGCTGCAGGCGCGGTTGCACTTCTGCTCAGGGCGGACCATTCGACATCTCGTTTGTTCTCTTCCTCTTTGTCATCGACGTTCTCCGCAGAAGCTTGGTGTAGTTTCATCACGCCAGTGAATTCGGTGAAGGCGTCGTTGGAATCGCTCGCTGCGACTAGTTTCTGTCGTTGCGGAGGTGGGCCAGATAAGCGGCGAATAAGACGACAGCGAGAAACTCACAGCCTTTCCGAGATAATCTTTGCTCTTCGAATTCTTGAGTTTATTTTCCGACGGACGATATAGTACGCCAACGGGCTATGTGACGTCAGTCGAGGTATACAGAAAACGTACAAAGACAAGGAATCACGAACGATGCTGAATACGGTGTACCCCTGGCCACGATCTCGAATGGCTTCGTCAATAACACTGTGCTCGTCCGTGACCTTTAGTCTGCTAGCCTCTTGCATGTCCGCCATCCCTTCTTCTTCGTAGCCCAGATTCATCTGCGCGAGGGCCTTGTTGAACATGATTTCTGCAGAAAAGAGTTTGAACTTGAGACCAATCTGGTCATAGTTGCTAAGGGGCTATAAGTCATGGGACAAGGACGCGTTGATGAGAACTGACATGGCCTCATTTCCACGGAGATAGAGGTACGCGTCCTCAAAGTTGGGGAGTGCAACATCGTAACGTTGTACGAGAAAATTGGACACGCCGCATTGAAAGTGCCTGGAAACAGGCGCGATGAGATAAGGGAACAATAAAGCATAAACACAGAGTGCTACATGGACGTGCGAATCTGTCACCACTCGGGGCCGAATGGTCGCGAAGGGTAAACGTGAATCGATACTCACGCAATCGCAAGGTACGGATCGAGGTTGGTTGCAGAGACGAAGTGCTCGACGGCGGTCTCATGTTCACCAATGGTAGCGTATATGAGGCCCATGTTGGTGAGGATCTTTGAAGAGTCTGCGATACGCTGGTGTGTCATGCATGTGAATCAGATATGGTGCGTGTAGCGGCCGTGGGATCTACGACTCACGGAGAACAGATCGAGAGCTTTCTCGAAGTCTTGCTCATCATATGCTTTGAGGGCAGCGGCCCATGTTTCTAGTTCAGCCTTGAGGGAGAGGGACATTGCAGGGAAGGACTCGTTGTGACTTGAAGGTGAGTATGACCAAAGTATGATCTTACGTGCCAGACACAAGTTTGGGTAAAAGAAGGGTCGAAAGGGTGATAAATAGACAACAAAAAGAACAAGAAGAAAAAACAAGGAAAAGTCGAAATGGACGCGGTCCACAAGGTACTTAGTCGCCAACCGTCTCGGAGTTATATATAAAATGCGACTCCCCTTTTATGGAAAGTCTCCTTCGTCATCATGATGGTACTGCGGCACTTTGATCCGCTCTGCAATCAATCATGCAGGTCTCGCCCAGTCACCGACTCCGACTAGCTAGACGAGGCTTCCTTTATTCCCCTCAGTAACAAGCATCCTCGACACCTCACGCGGTGCTTTGGCAGCATGCCTCTCTCCCCATGGTGGAATGCCGTATTCACACATATGCATCATGGCCGAGTCACTATGCACACTGCACTTTACTGGGCTCTGCCACAAACAACCTATTTCACTGATAGAAATTTCAGCCACATCGACCGGTATTGACTGAGCGCCATGAAGAAAGCTTTGCGCGTCCGCAGCTTTAGATGATTTCTTTCGGACTCTCTTTTGGTCCCCAAGCTAAAGTTATACTCGGCCGCCTACCGGTCTTTTCTCACAGCCCCTGGTCCATACCGTCTGTGGCCTCGGAGTCGTTCAACTCTCCCTGATCATGCATATTATGCCCACGTATTCGATTGCTCACTATAGCAATCGTTGGCGTTGCACACCCACTGCGCCGTCAAGGTCGCATCTTCTATCGTGTCCGGGCTACTGCCTCAGCGGTGAGGTTGGAATCACGTCCACACTGCCACTCTGATCGTGCTGATGCTCAGCAAGGGGGCACGTCTTTGCCTTTCATTGATAGGTCAACCTGTGTTGTCCCTCGCGTTGCTTGCGACGACACAAAGGCCCTACGGCCCGTGCATCTATTTCAAGTACCGTGTGTTGGAACGTTTTTGCCACGGCGGCCACAGACGCCCCGCAGTGATTGATATTTTGCCTTTATCTTCCTTCCAGTGCACCGGTGCCAGTGCTTGGCTGTCGATTAGCCTAATAGGGGTCTCTTGATACACACACCTCCATGGGGATGCTGGCCAGCGAGAATACTAGTGACAGGATCTGGGGTAGGTCCAGGCCGCCGGCGGTCGACAGACCAAACGCGGCACAGTGCTCCATTGACAAAGTCTGGATATCGTGCCAGTGGATTGATGTCGGTAATGCTGAAAGGCTCCGAGCCGCTTCGCCAAATCTGTGAGAGTTGTTTGTGACTTGCCATTTTTTCGGATCCAATCCGTGTTCATCACGATTGGCCCGCTGCTCATCGAGCGCCACATCAACTTGAACATCACCGTTACGACGCAAGTTCAAATCATCGGACGCGTTCAAGTGGTTTTCTACAGATCACATTCACGTCGCCTGTGGAGGTAAGTGCAGATCTTGAATCAGGCTCGTAAAATAAAAGTGAGAGAAATGTCCTCTCTCTAGCGAGATGGCATAGGCTAATGGTGAATCGGATCTATCGCTTTTAAATTCGTTCCGGAACACCGTACCATTGTCTGTTTGGGGGGCATGAGACCAGCCGGCAGCCTTTCTGGACCCACATATGCCGGGCTTGCGAATATACACTCAGTCACCGGTACTGTGTGGCATTGGCCAATCTGAGGTACGGTGTTCTTTATCGCGCAAACGATATTAGGTATGCAGCTTATCATTGCTATCCGCTTTGCATCCGCATCATCAGCACCCCCAAATCCGCTTGCACAAATGATATATCAATTTCCTCGTTGCAATGTGCGTGTCTCGCCATTCTACGTGCCCCTTGAGCTGCCTTTCCAGGGGCGTGCGCTCTCTTGGTCGTGCTCGTGGGCTTCCACTATTTCTCAGGCTCGTGCTCATCTGGCAGACCCCCGAACTTTGACGTGGAGTCCAATTTAAACTCTCCGCTGTTTGAATCACTCCCTGCCTCCTGCTTGGATTACAAACCCAGAGGCTTATCGGTCACGGTCACCTTACGCTGCATGGGGCCTGCATGGTAGTCCACCTTGAGACTGCTAGCTTCTGGGTGATCCTTGCCTTTTTCTGCGAGGTGCCAGCTCTCTCAGTCGTTCGGTCATACGCCCGAGGGGTAAGCACTCATCTTTATCATCGATACCGTCATATTTGATCTATCTCATCAGTCATTCGGTCATACGTGTGAGGGTCGTGTCCAGCTTCTACAGATTCCACGGTCCTGCATTGCTCAACGAGCAGCCCCCAATGCACCGACACGCCCCACCAAACTCGGCCGGTAGATTTTCGGCCGGAATCTGCGACAACAACTTTTTCTTGATCTCCCCACTGCTCACGATATCGACCTTGACCACCGTCGCCTCGTCCAACCACTGTTTGACGATCGACCAGATGGTCGAGAACCCCCAGGGTGCATTGATGATGTAAAACTTGCCAATACATTCTGGGTAGCAATCCCGGCCGATGCCGGTCGTTTGAGAGACGTATTTCTTGACGGGGTAAAACGAGGAGAGGCCGACGCCCGCGAGGTCCATGATGCAGCACGACGATTCGACGGGGTGGCCGGCGGCTTTGGAGCAGGCGGGGAGGCGCTCGGTGAGGAATTCTTCGTATTCGAGGACGTACCGGCGGAGTTGGCGGTCCTGGGTTGTGATGGCGCTGAGTGCTTTGAAGTCAATTTTTCCTAGGCGTTGGATGTAGACAGGTCCACCGTCCTGCGGGGGGTGGGTGAGTATGCGCGATGTTGGAGGGTGCGGACGTACCTTGTCCGTCTTGTGATAGTACTGGGGGAAGTACTTGTCGACCTCTTTCTTTTCTGTGAATACAAAGTTCCTGGACAAGTCGGTCAGTGGATCAAGGGTTCGGGATGACCGTGACGTACTTGACGATATCCTCGACGCCGAATTGTTTTCTCCACTGCTCGGCGGACAGCAGCATGGCTTTCGTCTTGGCGACGTCGAATTTGCAGGCGCGCAGGAATCTGTGGGGTTGAGCGTCAGTCATCTGTGTGCGCCGTCATCGGTATTGATCGCGCCATGTAGATGGATGTGTGGCGTACCTGAGGAGCGTTGCGTCGTCCATCCTCTCTGGCACGAAATGGTCCTCGTCCTCGAGTTGTCGCTTGAGGGTGTCGAGAGCATGTTGTTGGGTGAGTGTGAGGTTGCCGAGGTGACCTGGGAGTGGCTTGTAGTTGGGGTCGGTGATGTCTTTGTCTTTTGGGAGGGGGCTGATGGTGGACATGGTCGTTGGAGCTAGAGGACTGGCTGGCGCTGGCAAGCGGGTTAAATAGGTCACTCCAGTATGGGGCATGGACGGAGTGCCGATGGAAAGCAGAGCACCATGCTCACGTGACTACCAGGAAACGGTCATTGGACATCGCCCGTGCACCGTGACGAGCGCTGACGGAGACGGAGGTGGGGTGGGACGGGCGGCAGTGCGAAGCGCTGTCCGGCTCCACGAACTGTTCTGGGCCAATGGTGGTGGGTAACACTTCGCACACCAAGCAGCCAGAGTTCCGTGGAACCCAATGGAAAGCGAGGAGAAGGAGCAGGGAGGACGAACAGGGACTCCGGTGGGTAGGTGATGTCTTACAGGGTGTTGAAAGTATCGCCTGTGGAGCTAAGCAATCAGACGCGTAAATCGTGATAGCAAACGCTCTCGAGCTCGACGGCGTAGAATTGGCTGGAACGGAGCTCAGCGAAAAGTACTGGGCGTCTTTCTCAGGCTACGAACGTGAGCGCAATTCGTAATGACTTACTCAGCAACCAGCACCGGATACACCTCACATCGTTCGACGACCAGAAACTATGGATTCTATCATGATGGTGAGTCCAACGGTTATTTGATCTTCGGGTTCTGTCAGTGACGATCGTCATAGCCAGCTGATGCGGCCGGCATTGACACTACAGACTCGCAGGAGACGAAACCACTCAGCGCGATCGCGGCTTTCTCCAACCTCATCTCCACGCCCCGGAAGTGCAAGGACAACTCGCCGGCAACCCTCAGCGTCACAGGAGCCAATGCGTGGTCCACAGGTCCACATTCTCTCCCCACCGAAATCCTTCGGATGATCTTTCAATTCGTATTCGAATCCTGCGTTGGCGCAAACGACAGCGTCACTGGTGATAATCCCGCGTTGTGGCTCTACGAGGACCCTGTGTCCCCTTTTCTCTTCCCATACGCCCCCGCATGCGTGTGCCGCCGGTGGTTTCGGATTTTGAGAACCATTCCCATCTATTGGACACGCGTGGTCATCACGGTGGACGCTATCGCAGCCTCGCTCCATGTGGCTCGTACCACGCTCGGATGGGCAGGCAATCGTCCCTTGAAGATCATCGTGACGAGACATCACGGCACGTCTGAGACGTACGACTCGGAGCGCGCAGGCGTTGAACATGCCATGGACCACCTCCGTCCACACATTAGCCACATCTGGTCGCTCTCGTTCGACGTGGAGCATAGTTCATCGATACCCGCACTCTGGAGGGAGCGTGGACGCGCCCCACACCTCAAGGTGCTCACCCTGCTGAGTCGCTCTGACGCGGGCAGCCTCTCGCGTTCGTCAAAGTGGCTCTCTGTTGGAAACAACCATGAATACGAGGGGAAACTCAAGATACCTCTCCTGCAAGAGGTCACGGTCAGCGGTCACTTTCTCAAGAACCCGTTGATGGCGCATCCCCGTCTCGCGCGCTGGTTCAGACACGTGACATCGTTGACCATCTGCGGTGATGCCGCGTCCGGCGGGAACGCCATTTCCTTGTACAAGTTCTTATCGGTGATCGACATGTTTCCGTCGATACGCGCGCTCACGGTCGAGGACGTTCATTTCGACGACAATGCACCGTATCCAAACCTGCTCATGCTTCGACCTGCCGTCCTCTGCCTCCGCAGGATTACTGGAAGAACAGCGCTGCGCGGCATTCTCGCGCGTGCGCGCGTGGGAAGCAGTTCGCGGACAGATATCACCATCGTGGACTGCGCCGTCCATGGGTTTCGAGACCCCGATCCAGATTCCAACGTCCAGTTTACGTCCACCAACCTCGCGCTCGCATCTATGGACCCGAGTGCGCCGATCGAAGACCTCGTGTGTCGATGGAACGGAGAGCGGCTCTCCGTGATCGGCTGTCCGAGGCTGTCCCGGATGTTTCTACAGCGGCTGCACGGGGAAGCGGCGCCCACGTGTCTCTCGCAGCTCCGACTCGTCGACTGTGACAGCTTTGACGCAGGGGACGTGATTGCGCTGGTGCAGTCGCGAGAGACGCAGGCGGCGTGCGTGTCGCTCATGGGTGCCGACGATGATTCGGTGATGGCGTTGAAGGAGCTGCGTGTTCAGGGACGTGGGCCTCCGATTAGCGTGAAGCGGGCGAGGTGGTTGGCGGAGCATGTGGCGACGTTTTGTTGGGATACGGTTGCGAGGGATGGGGTGCGGTATGTGTGGGATGGGTCTGTGGGGAGGTTGATGGTGTCGGCGAGTGGCTCTTTGGAGGCGCGCATGGATTGGTTTTGAGGTCTCACCGTTACTCGTAGTGGATGCTCCCCGGGGTCAAGCTGAAGTTACAGGATAGCTGATTGCACTCTGTACAGCAATGCAGTGTCTGACGCGTCCGCCCGAGGGGAAAGCACTTGTCTTTATTATCGATACCGTCATACTTGATCTATCTCTAGTTGATGTTGTCTAGGTACCTAATATCCGTCGTTCGGTCATACGCCCGAGGGTTGACACTGCTAGCTTCTACAGATTCCATGGTCTTGCATTCAAGTTGCTCAACGAGCAGCCCCCAACACACCGACACGCCCCACCAAACTCGGCCGGTAGATTTTCGGCCGGAATCTGCGACAACAACGTTTCCTTGACCTCCACGCTCCTCACGATATCGATCTTGGGTTTTGAGAGACTCCCTGCCAGTGGAGGGTTTTTCGGTATAGCCATGGAACTCTTTGATAGGGCTTACCCATTCTCCGAGGCGTCTGGTTCAAAGATCGAAGAATGGAAGAAAGAGCTGGAGGAACTTGTTCAATCCTTTCACGATTTGGGCTATGTTCATGGAGATTTACGGAGCCCAAACATCTTCTGTGATGGGGAGAAGGTAAAGTTGCTTGACTTCGATTGGGGAGGAAAACAGGGGGATGTATATTACCCGGAGGGTCCACTTAACCCTGACTTGGAGAGAGGACGGGAGATGAGTAATTTGGAGATCACCAAAGATGATGATATCCGGGTCTTGCGCCAAACATCGGACAGTGTAGTTTAGATTATTGGTAATATGTTTATTGTATATCAAAGTAGCATCGTGGTAACGAATTATACCACCCCCACCTGTATGTAGCTCGGCCAAGTTGTGTCTTGTCCAAAAAAATAACAGACAATGGCAGGGGAGACTGACCTTTGTGATGTGTATTTTGCCTGCGTCGGCTGTTTCGGCTGTGTCCTTAGCCGTCGTCAACTTGAGAAAGCCAGTGACTATGTGGCTCGCGAAAGGCTGAAACGCGATTTAGTAGTAG
>MU130907.1:0-10647 GCA_015039435.1 Imleria badia
GGTTTATCTGAAGAATGGATTGGCGAGTGGGCGGAGCAAAGATGTGTTCACGAACTCGTCATCGCCACAAAGGTCACCAAATATTTTGCTTGGCTCCCCATCGTACGGTCAGTACAGCGCAAATCTGAGGCGCCATGACAAGCAAAACACACTTCGATGGAAACAATGTCCTAAGGTCGGCTGTTCTTACCCGAAATTGAACCAGCAGTATATTATATAGCCTCGAAGCAAGTTTGATGGCCCTGCGATTCATTGGGCATACCCACACCCGGGCAAGTCTTCTCTCCCCCGGCAGCTGGTCCTCTCCCTCTTGACCCTTCCCCCACTCTTCCTCGCCACCTACATCCTCGCCGGCTTCCCCCCTCGTGTGCATCCTGGTGCCGTCGCTTTTGGGCTGCTGGTGTCAACGATATCTGGGCCATAGACCAGCACGACAAATGGAAGAAGTTTGGTCTGGCGCTACACACTGGGGTCGAGCCGTTCTCAGGGCGTATCCTCTGGATGAAGGTATGGCATGGTAACCAAAACCCGCAACTCATTCTGTCGTACTATCTTGAAAGTGTTCAAACTCTCGGTTGTAAGTGATTTTATCACATGGCTGCCTATCATTTCACATCCGCCCATGTTTCAGATGTCCCCATGGTCACGCAGAGTGACCCCGGAACAGAAAATATGGGGGTTGCGAACACCCAGACCATGCTTCGCCAGATGCACGACGCTGCACTGCAAGGTTTCGTGCAACACCGCTGGATGCGACTCAAGAAGAATATTATGCCCGAGATTGCTTGGTCGCAACTCTGACGCCGCTTTGCGCCAGGCTTCGAAGCGCTTCTCAACCAGGGCGTTATCGCAGGCTGCTATGACTCTTACAATACTTTACAGAAGTAAGTACATTGCTGCTTATCTCTCGACATCTAGTGATATGTTAATCCTATTCAACAGAATGTTGTTCCGTTGGGTTTTCATCCCGTGGCTCCAAAGGGAACTGGACAACTACAAGGACCGTGTTAACCACTCTCGAAAGCGGCGTGACCGCAACAAGGTGAGTGCTGACACAAAGTCCACTTCTATACACTGATTTGTCGATTAGGTTTTGCCTCAAGGTGTTCCTGAGCTTATTCACGAATCTCCGGAGGAGTTTGGAGTGCTGGATTTCAAGGTACGTATGTTTAAATAAAGTTTCAGGAATGGTTCCACATTGATACGGGGTTATAGGTTGCTGTCGATCTAGAAGCAATCGATCATGTTCGTCAAATCTACATCGATCCTCATCACGTCGTGTTTGACCTTGTCCCCTCGGCCCTTGGCGTGTTCTTTGAGGACTGCTATAATTCGTTGGGGTGTCCCCCAGTTACTCGATCATCGGTTTGGGCAGTCTACAACATGCTTCTTCACACTTTACGGCAGCATGATGAAAGGGCGCTCCACAACGTCCTCTTGACAATCGATGCAGACAGGCCCACCGCAGACGCAGGTGGATGGCAGCTCCCCCCTGGCCTCAATGAACTCCCAGACAATGAAGATGGCTATATGGGGGGTGTGGCAAATGGGACAGGTCTTCGTAAGTTGATTTGCTATCTCAACGGCCCGGGCTCAATTGCATAACTGATATTTGACCACTAGAAACCGAGCATCACGTAGCATTGGATTCGCTCGAGGCCGATGACCATGGCCCAGTACCAAATGGAGTGGATAATATTGGCGGTGACGATGCGCTCAACTATCCGGTTGATACATTCTATGACGACGAAATCTCTGATGACGATCTTGGTTGGGATGATTAGAGCACAATACTGTTTGTCGTCATTTTCTTGTATGGTGAACTCTGTAAACACACTCGTGCCATATACCTAAACTTGGTGCGCAAAATTCGAGTACACTTGGTCACTTGTTCCTTATATACGCTCGTGCTATATATACCTAAACTTGGTGCGCAAATGGCCATAGGGTCACACAAAGGCAGAGGTAACTGGATTCCCTATTCCTTGTGCCAAAAGTCCGGAGTTCTAAAACGTTCGTGCCGAAAGAGCACGACCGTCCGGCTTTCCATACACTGGTGTGTGATGTACTTGATGCTGCTCGTTTCACTTCTTCATCTGCTTTTTCGTTACCTGGGACGTCCTTGTGACTCGCTACCCATCGGATGGTGATGTCCTCCTTGTCGCACTGATGCCTCTTCCTGGCAGCTTGGATTAGGCTGACGAATCAGTCGATCAGGTAATGTCCCGACTTAGTGGTGAATACATCACCGGATTTGATGGCGGCCTGGTTATTGACGAAGATGTTGATCGGGAGCTCAGGGTCCCTCTCCGTGAGGATTAGGTGGGCCACCATCGTCATGCCCACTACTTCCACTTCATAGACAGTGTGCTCTCGGTCTGTCCCTAGGTGGTAACAGAGTGTTCTAGGGTTGTGTCCTGGTGCATAAAGGACTGCGGATGCGCCGATTTTTCCATCTGTCCCAGAACCGTCAGTATAGACTTGTGTTCCCGTTGTTATGTTATTGTGCTCGTGGATGGAGTCCTCCTTACTCGGGGCTACTCAGGTGATGAAGGGGAGTGTGGAGCCAGGTTTGTGTCGGGCCAGGGCTATCAGTTCGATTTTGGTTGGGTCGATGTGGAAGCTTTGACAGAGATGGTGGAGGGATGAGCGGTGATGTTTGACGTATCGCTTTGCGGCTCGTCGGATGAGGGGGTGGAGTGGGTGGTTGGACGGGTGGGCGGCCAGACGGAGAGCTGCACGATGACAGAGGATCTGTATGCGTTGTGCTATGGGGATGAGTTTGGTGTGTGCCTCTGCTGCGTCTCCCGCTGTGGTGCTGAGAGCGCCCATAATGGCAAGAGCCGTGAATCGTTGTACTCTGCCTAGTCGTTTGGATGTGCCTAACGAACCCCTGTTGACGTCATCGGAGTTCCTGGTGTAGATTGGTCGGAACCAAAGGTTGACTGCGTAGAGCTTTTTTGGCAATGCGACTGTCATGTATAGCTGTCTGGAAAGCGTGAGGGGTATTCCGTTTGATGATAATGATATCCGACGTAACTGTAGCACGTATGCAGTGCCTCTCCTCACCGCATACGTGACTTGCTTGTGCCATCTCAGGCCCTCGTCAAGAAGGACGCCGAGGAAACGGTGTGAGTCCGTGGGTTTGATGGTCGTGCCTCGGATGACCATAGGTGGGCGGTTTTTGGTTTTGTCCATGGAAAGGTCCATCAGTGCGAATTTGGTTGTTTCAAAGCGAGAGTTGTGGTCGTCAGACCATTGGAAACCTCCTCCCGGACGCTCGAGCATGTCCCTTAGGGTGGCATGTGTGGAGGTGAAGCTGTCTCCGATGGCGAGGTAAGCCATGTCGTCCACGAACGCCAGTGCTACCTCGTTCTTTCTGTTGGGGAGGACTTCCAATTATTCGACCCAACTCTAGCTCAGCTTCAGGAACGAGAATTAGCCGTGTTCAAAGTATGTCTATCACTTCTTGTAGGCTGTTGAGGTCTACTGAACGCTCCTTTGGCGCTTGAATGGCATTCCTGTGACTGCAAGGAACCCTCAAGGTCCCAAAGACATGCCAGAGAAACTTGAGGTGGGATGGGCTGCAGCTCAGGAGTTCATTGATACAGGTAAATACATGATTCGTGATCCTCGGATCAAGCTGATGCATTACTCACTTCACAGCTGAACTGCTTACGGGAGAAGAGTAAGCATTGAAGGAGCAGTATATGGAGGCTGGCTTCCACGACTGGAGTTGGAGAGACTTCCAGCAGTCTGTTAGTGCTTTGGGGAATTATGGATGGTACGTCCACCCTCTCGTATGGTTTGGCCTGAAGTCGACTTTTGTCCTCTGTGTAGGACGGATGGCTATCCGAGATCCAGGACAAGGACCCAAAGGCCGTAAAACTGTACTAGATTTACTTCAAGAAGCACCACAAAGAACTCGCCGAGCGCCCTCGCATCGCCGAAGGTGAAGCGAAACGCAACAAACAATCTAATCTCGAGTACCTCCTTACCAAAACAATAGCCTCTGTCAAACATCCAATACAAGAACTCGAACTCAACTACTCCATGACCAAGGGAAAGGTCTATCTGTTGCAGGTCCTCTTTCGTTTTTCCTGCTTCACTTTCTGCTGCTCACTTGCGAAAAGTCAGAGACATGCTACTGATTGTGCGACACAAGGCTCACTAATATGCCCACCCTCTCCCATTATCCCCCTTACTTGCATCATCATAATCTCTATTTTACTCTTTAAAAATATTCCACAAAAATTCTCATTTTCCCTAACGGGACACCAACACTCTCCACACCTTCACAAGCTTGCTTGTTTTATTCTCTTTTTGCATGATAAATCCAATGTCACGACTTCAGCCCAGCAGCCCATGACTCTCCCAAGAGCGCATCCCCTGGTCCGTCTGACCCACGGGGTGAACTCTCCGAGCAACCCTCTTCGTCTACCCAGCCCAGGGTATCTGAAGGTTCGGAAGGTTATCCCTCCTAACACCCAAGTGCCCTCCCCCACCAGACCCGGGTTCCACCCGGGTTCCACCCAGAACAACCACGCTTCGGTAACCCACTCCGCCCTCGTGTCTGGTCCCATGTGACGACTGCTAGGATGAGTCCGACCTTGGTGTCTTCTGCGCTTCATGCACAAGACCGCGCGCTTCGCCCCAAGTTCAACCCAAACAGGCTCCATTGCGAACTCCTGCGAAGCTCAACACTCTGGGATAAACGCTGCTTTTACTTGCTTCCCCTTTTCACGTTTTATCACATACCTCTGCAAAGCTTTGTTGACTTCGATGCCATATTTATGTTGCTGCAGTGCGTGCCCTTCATTTATACATATCATCTGTTGCTCCCATGCTCACTATCAGGGTCGCAGAGCACCCCAATCCAACAGCACCTAGTGTGTCAGGATCTGGAAAGAATTGGGCACTTGGCGCAACGGCTTACATAGCTTGTTGGCTGGTTTGGATTATCGTCGTATTTGTGCCCTATGAACTTGTTTACTCCTTCTACCATCGATGGCGTGTTAGTGAGTGGCTCTTGTGCGCTTCATTGGGAGAACACCTAACTGTGACTGTTTCAGAGCAACCGCACATCATTCCACTTTATCTATTGTCTTGAGGGTTCAGCCTTACCTCCATGATGTCATACATGAGCTTTTGCTTCATGCATTGCATCCGATACTTTGCCTTCTTTTTGGGAAAACGGCGGCCTCTGTGATGGTCATGCCAAAACGTTCTGGTTTTACTCACAGAACCTGTCCACTGTCACGCTTCTCTTACCTCGAGCAGGTCTCTGCGTCGCCTTGCTCCTGTTGTTCTCATCTGCGAACCCGGAATACATTTCCTTGATCGTGAAACAACCAGTACTCACTGCAAGTACGAGCTATTTGCAAGAGGCAAGTGGAGCGAGTGCGAGTAGCAGTGAAGAATGGGAATTCTCCAAGAGGACAAGACTGGGGATTCCACCCCTGCGCTCCTGGCCTTTATATACTAGATAGGGGTTTGTACATGTGTACACTAGATCTACCAATATCCTATGCTAGGTGAGTCGCTATGAGTCGGTGCTAGTCAGAGTGAGTCACCAGGTACTCCGAGATGAAGTACATGAGGCAGGGCAGTGCGAGGGGCACATCCCATGAGGCGAGGAGTTAGTAGGAGTCGATGTGAGTCACTATGGCTGCCATGAGGCGAGCATGAGGTGCGGCAGCGCGGATCAGGGGTAGATGACTAGGTATGACTGTCTGGGCTGTGCACTGAGGTGAGATGAGGTGCATGAGGCAGCCATGAGGTTGAGCAGTCTAGATCCAGGGGTTATGAGAAGGGTTTCAGGTGATAGGGGTTAGAGATAGGGACTAGATGCGAAACCGGGTGTAGGGACTCAGGAAAAATAGGGAAAAATAGGGGAAAAATGGTAGAGTCTTGAAGCGTTTGTAACAGATCGAAGCTGGCTTCAATGTTCGAGACTCGACTTTCTTGCATGTCTGATGGGATGTTGATGGATTATGCCCGTGGTGTTCTATTCGCCAATGCTGCGTGGGCAGCATGGCGTGCGCTCTTCCTATTCATCAGCCGGTGTGTCTGCTCCCATTTCCACTTGCATCTTGCTTACCCCATGACTATCGAACATAAACCCACAAGAAACATATCATCCTTACCATAAGCCATCGCACTACCCTCGCTGCAACGCTGACCCACCGTCCAGCAGATACACCTTCACCTCGCACACGATCCACTGCGCCCTGTCCCTCTCAGCCAACCCTCCATGTCCTTCAAGTTGTTGCCAGCCCCTTTTCTATCATGGTCCTCACCATTGCCCTTTCCCCGCCCCCACCCTCGTCCTCGTCACCCGAATGATGCACAATGGGACGCTCAGTCCAAGACTTCCACCCTCACCGCCAGTGCTTTCGCGACGTCCGTCGCCACCGCTGTTTCCTGGAGGAGCGCATCCACGATAGGTGTGTTGAGGCATTGGAGATTCGGGGCTTCGTATTGAGCCCTTGGCTCCCGTAATTCGCCTCTTGTGACTCCACTAGGTGGGGGGTCAGGAGGGGAGCATCCACGGGATCGTGTTGCGCTTCGGCGAATGCTTTATAGAGGTAGTAGAGAGGCAGGGAAGTCGGATATCAGTAAGTCGATATAAACCAGAAAATATGTGATTCCCTAACACAGTGAAAACGGATCGGGTGACATTGGTGCGTTTTTGTGCTCCGACGAATGGCCTGATGATGGCGATGACACGACCCAGAACCACACCCATGCCCGTGTCCATGGCGTGCTTTTGGTAATGAAATATACATACGCGCATGTAATCAAAACGAAACAAGAGAGTAAGAGAGACAGCTTACACTCTTTGCGTGTCGAGGGAGGACGACCCACTTGTGCATTAGCACGTGGCTCTTGCACATCGAGTTCGCGCTTCTTTCGCCATCAACTTGACCCAGAGCTCTCTCCCTCTTCCCCGTCCGATGATGACTTTCGCAATGACACCCCATGGTCTTCAGGAGACTCGAACAAGGGCGATGAATGTGATGAAGACAACGACTTAGTATGACGCAGCGCAGCTTCTGACCCGCTCTCTCGCTCTCCTTTGCATTTCTTGATCCGCTCGTTGCCCCCTCTCTGAAATGCGATGCCATCGTGTCAACAGCTGCATCATCATCTGCGACACTACCTTGGCTGATCCACCCAGCAACCGATGTCCAAATATGCGTGCCATGTCCTCGAGCTGCGACCCGTTCTCTAGACAGAGTGGAAGCTAAGTGAACAACCCACAGAGGTGGTGAGAAGGGTGAGATTCACCAAGGGAAGAAACCGGAGAAGGATTTGAGCGACAGAGATTTGGTGGGTTTAGAGTGCGATGTCGTAGTCGTCAAGATAAAGATCAGTGTGCCTAATCCATGAATCGGGAGGTGGAGGCTCGCCCCTCACACGTCGTTCTTCTTCTTCTTCTTCTTCTTCTTCTTCTTCATGCTGGTCCCCTTTGCGGGATTGATGGACGGTCCGGACAGCTGAATAGATATGTGGATAGAGGAGCGGGGTGAGGAGACTCGGGATAACCGTCGATAGGAGCACACAAATATCTGGCATCGCTTGCCCACGGATATTGAAGTGGGCGCCGAAATCAGGCTCTGACCGAATGAGTTGGAGGTGGCGATCGCGGCTCGGCAGCGAATGAAATAGGCCACTCTGATAAATACCTAGATATTCGGGTGAGACTAAATGAAGGAGGAAAAGCGAGGAAGGCGCCACTAGCCAGTCTTGGTCGGCAGAATGCGCTCACGAGCCAGATGTTCCGACCATCACAATTTCAGGCACGTGACTTCCATTTTGGGACTTTGACGGGAAAAGCACATCGGCTTTCGTACTCGCCAACATGCCGACGGAGAGAGGTGAATCGGTTTGATCTCGCAAGAGACGAAGCCCCAGGAGCCAGACCCACAAGTCAGGGTAATGACGGATCTAGCGAACGGTTATCAAAGGAGGGAAGTGCGGTTGGTGGAAGAGATAGATTTTGCGAAGTTCGTTCAAGTTGGTGATTTTGGGGCGGAATGTTTTGTTACTGATAGTGATGGTGCAAACAACCACGCGACATCATGGATGACCCATTCATTGGATCATTTACTAGTATTGGTGAACACTTGACTACGGACATTGTACCTCCTCGATTTGATCGTCACCCACAACCCCAAACTTGCTCCCGCCTTGACGCCCAAATAAAACGTCAGCAAACCGAGGAAATGAACGGTATGCGTGATAACGGTGTTGATATGGTCCGGGGGGTACCCTACACTGAGCACGCGCACACGACCAATGACAGCCACGTACGCCGAATGTCCCCTGGAACGGGCAAAATCAAGTCTCCGACTCGCCCTTGGTCCCCATCTTGCCCCAATCGGAGGCTGTCCGCCCATCTCAACAACGTGAAACACCTTCGCTCCGTTCGGGGCTGTCAACGCCAATGAGATCGTCCAGCATGAGTTGTATGGACCGATGTAGATACCCCCATGGACTGAGGCTCTCTGGGATGACGCTGACATTGTCGATGCTGGGAGGTATCACTTTGAAGACGCGGAAAGACCACAAGCGGGGCATGCGACCAAAGAAATGGGTGCTCATGCCCAGCACCATTTCCTGCGACGCCTCAGCCCCGTTGTCAAGAGAAAAAAGACGAACGCACCACAGTTAGATCACCTTCCTTGTACATGATCTCAAGTCATTTGAGATTGCTGAAATGAGGATGGCGTAAAGGATTTCGTCGTCATCCCACCAGCCGATGAAGACGGAAAGTGTTTCGTCGTCATCCCACCAGCCGATGAAGACGGAAAGTGTTTTGAGATCGGTGCTACCGCCAGCAGTAAAGGCTTTTCCCAGAGCGGGGAGACCGTCCGTGGGGTCCCAATAGAGAGATGTTTTGGGCGACACAGACGACGGACTTGATGCTCGTCAAGGGACCCTGGTAAGACGTCAAGTATGGGAGGGCGTTATTGGGTAATCGGAGCCAGTGGAGGTAGTTTCTGATCTGCAAGTTGGCGATGCGGGGACACTTGACAAGGAAGTCAGCGAGAGGGTTGATGAGCTGGTCGTGTGGTTCGGAGACGTAGGGCTGCCAAGATTTCTGAGTGGGAAACTTGACATCGATGGTGTGAATGTGGGGAGAAGGGACTGGCGGATCACGATGAGTGGAGGGAAAGAGTTGGGGGAGGAGTTACATACGGGGTTTGGAGGGTGTGCAGGGGAGGGATGGTGGCGGCGCCGGGAGGTAACATGACAACGAAGCCCCGTACCCAGCCATTGGGCGGCAGTGGGGGGAGGGAGGTTCGCAAAAGTGTTTGTAGAGGTAGCAAGTCCAGTGGAAGTGGACGACGCGGAGCTGTTTTCCCTCTGCGAAAGCACGGAGCTTGCGTGGATCGCGTCGGCCACATAGTCCAATGATTGTGAATTCAGTGAAGGTGCACGTTGGCGAAAAGAGGACGAAGGGGGTGAGTGCAGTTTTCGACAGCGAGTTTATCGAGGAAGGGAAAGCGGTATACAAGGTCGTAAAAAGGTCGTAAAAAGCATCAGGGAGGACCATGCTGTTGAAAGTGAGATCGTGGAGGTTGGTAAAAGTGGAAGCGTGGGTGTACATGGCGTCGGTGACGCACGAAGGTAGATGGTGGCCGCGAATCCGATTTCACAGAGGATGCGGGTTTCATGGGCGTGGTTGGGTCTGTGTAGAAATGTGATTTCACCAAAGAGGTGTATGATGGCTCTGGCGCGGCTGAATCTGCTCAATGCGGTCGAGCTGTGAGGTTGCGTGGCCGTGGATATGCTGAGTGTGAGTGTGCAGACAACAGAGCGCAGCTGTGGGTTGTGTTGGAGAAACGGGTGGTTTCTGGTGAATTTGAGGGGATCTGACCAGATGAGGTGTCTATAACGCGGAGCAACTTGAAATTCTCGCTTGCTTGTGTGTGCGTACGACGGCAGCCGCTGCCGCCCTTTCCTGGCGTCAGGAACCTCCCCAACTCCCTCAAGACACTTTCAATGCACCTCTCTACACTCTCAAGGCTTTTGCCATTGTCACTGCCATTGTCGTATCGATTACATCTACCTCAGGCTCTATTGCGGGTGTCATGGCCTATCTCGGCGTTCGCAACGTCATTGACAAGCCATTCCATAGTACACGTGTGCTCGCCTACCCACAGACAACAGAGTTTGCCGCCCATCCCACCTTTGATCACGACGCAGCCGAGCAACGGCTTGTAAACGTGTTCGACAAGGGTGGTTTCGACTCTTGAGCAGAGGTTGCCACAAGGGAAATAGAGGTCGAGTGTGCTAGGCAGCACACGACCTGGCTGGAGCTTGCACGGTACCGTACAAAATTGCTCGTTCTGCGGCTGTGTCCTATCCGAGTCATTATACAGTGTACTCCCTCCTAACGCATACCTGTCGGGAAAGGACAAAAGGTATGGCTTATTAGGGAGTATGGGGTATTCGAGAGGAATATAGGGCCAAAATGGGGGTTGGGAGATGTAAAAATCTATGGGATATGGGAGTGTATGGGCTATGTGTGGTATGCGTTAAGAGGGAGTACACTGTACCTCGTTCATCATCATACCCAAAGATAGACCTAACGTACCATCCAAAAAAGCAGCCGCAAAAGCACAAAAGAAAAGGCAA
>MU130907.1:13895-30554 GCA_015039435.1 Imleria badia
GCGAGGGGCACATCCCATGAGGCGAGGAGTCGATGTGAGTCACTATGGCTGCCATGAGGCGAGCATGAGGTGCGGCAGCGCGGATCAGGGGTAGATGACTAGGTATGACTGTCTGGGCTGTGCACTGAGGTGAGATGAGGTGCATGAGGCAGCCATGAGGTTGAGCAGTCTAGATCCAGGGGTTATGAGAAGGGTTTCGGGTGATAGGGGTTAGAGATAGGGGCTAGATGCGAAACCGGGTGTAGGGATTCAGGAAAAATAGGGAAAAATAGGGAAACAATGGTAGAGTCTTGTAGCGTTTGTAACATTAGACCCATTAGCAGGTCGACCTGCTCATCTATATGGCACACATATTTCAGTTGCATATGATTCTGATTTATCATATACATGGATTCTAACGGGGACATTTCTCCCCATTGCCTCTTCCCTGTCTCTGCCCATCTGGTGCAGGACAGTGGGTCTGTGGTCGGATCCATATAAATAATGGAGTATGTCTGAGTTCCATCTGGGCAAGTAGGCCGGACGATTCAGCATATTTGGGGCTAACCCCCCTTGACCACAGTCTTCGTCTCTACTCATGGAGGAACCTACTTCCTCACTTTTGTGTGTGATCAGTATTTCGGTCTCCAAGCTCTTAGCTCTATTGGTCAATTCGTCATTGGTCTCCCTTGTCAGGGCAGCCTTGAGACATTTGATCTTTTGTGCCTGATGGAATCCAGGGTTTACCTCATGATTGTGGAACTCTTTGGGCCCTCGCCCATAGTCAATCCACTGGTGTTGGATCCCCTCAAGATAATCGCTTATTGTTGTGAGGGTGATTTGAGGATTCAACAAAGTTTCGGGTCTCTGGAATAAAGGCATTACACCTTCGGTGTATACCTGAGCAAGAGGGCTTTCTTCCCTTGGATCCAGGTCAGGATCAATGGTGATCCTGGTCAGCTTGATTTCGGAACACTGAGGGGTCAAAGGACTCATTGTGTCCCCATACTCACTCAGTGTGTCTTTCATTATTCTTTCTAGTTGACTTTCCGACGGAGGAGTCTGGAATTCTCCAGGCATTGGGGCTGAGGGCTCAGGCTGTTTGCCCTTGTCCTCAGTCTTGCTTGGAGCCACAGCTCCTTTTTTCAACTTTTTCCATGATTTCTTGTTTTCAGGGGGGTCTTTTGGAGGTTGTCAACTACCACCTCCTAGAGGCAGATTGTCATCTCCTCCAGGAGGATTTCCCGCCGTGGTACATGTTTGGCTGCGCATTACCATACAACTCATTGTCGAATCGAAGTGAACACACTTCAAAAAATTGTCAAAGGTTGATTTCCTTACTCGAGCACCTTTGCTCACACAGGCAAAGTGAACCAAGTATAAGTAAGTTGAGGGCCATCGTCAAGATGGCCCTCTTTTTAATACTAACTACGACACATGTAATATCTCATATCACATGTGCTCAATACGACACCACAAAGGTCATTACCATAATGGGGCTGCTTGCCCCTAACATCCAGAGTTTCTCTATGGCCCAATCTGGTCTAGTGGTAGGGTGGAATTGTTTCTCAATGTAGATGACCAATTGGTCCCATGTATAGGAGGTGCCTTGTTCTAGACGGGTGGTGGAGAAGATAGTTCCTCTTTGTCCACCCATGTGCGATAATACAACTACTACAGCATCATAGGACTTTTGGGGTACAACATCCTTGTCAAGGCAGAGCCATGTCTGAATCTTTAGCCACTAGCCTGAAGGATGAGCGCATACCAACATGACTTGCAATTCTTCTTCAGGCTACATTTGACATCTTGTCTTGCTGCTTTCTCTTTCAACTGGCCACCCCAATAGTGTGAATTGTTGAAGAATGTCACAATTCGAGTGGTCTTGGTCGTGGTTTTCTTTAACCACAGAAAGGAGCAGATTTCACTGATTATTATATTGACTCCATGAAGAAAGCATGGGAAAGTCTGCAAGCGACCACCATAAGCAACAACCACGTTAAGGTTAGGTTTATTGCTTACCAGAATCCAGTAAAATTGATCTTTGAGCTTCCTATGAAATGCTTGCATCACAGTTGACTTATCTGTGATAACTGCAAAGAAGCCTTTCACATCCCCAACCTCCATGCTTTCAGAGCCTTATTTGCCACCTCAAGAAGTGTGTCAGCAGATCCCCTACCTCCTGACATGTCAGCAAGCTTGAGTACCACAGGATAGCAATTCACTTCAGTAGCAAGAACTCCATAGAGGGATTGCTTTAGAAGATCTTCCCATCTGTCAATCAGTAGTGTCAGTCTCTTTCTCTCTTTCAAATGACCAATTTCATCAATCTGAACCCTTGCCAGCTCCACATTCATGATTGAGTGCGATAAAACATAGTGTGAGGGGGCCCAACATGAGGGTTGAATTTTGTCAAGAAAGTTACGAAGAAACCAATTCTCAGCAGCAGAGAATGATATGTTGATGTTACGATTCGCTGCTTGTATAGACACCTTTTGCTCCTCTCTATCTCTTATCCCTATCATCTGTTACTTGACCTCCTTTTCCTTGAACAGGACCATTTCCTGATTGTCTTAGGTCCATTCTCTATTACGTCAGTCATCTTATCCTAGCAGTTCTATTTCTGCTCTTCTCCTCCCCCTGCTAGGATCTTCTTATCTCTTCTGTTTCTCATGGACCTTATCTCCTACAACATGTTCTCTTATACATGTTGTGTGATCTATATCTCCATAGCTATTAATATTATTTCATGTTCCACAATGTTCTTTGATGATGTGGCACTATGCTGCGCATAGTATATTTACCTTTGTCTACTCACTGTATATTCCCATTCTTGATCTACGCATACACTGCATACAATCTACAAATCTCATCTTGAAACTCTCATCCCAGAACTCGTCAAGTCCTTGTCAAGTCCTAGTGCTCGCTAAAGCACTAGTCTAAAGATCCTGTACTTCCTAAGTACTTGTTCTTGTTCCTCTCGTCTCTCAAGTAAGGAGATCATGCCTCTTCATGAGTGCCTCCCTCGAAACGATTGGCATTACTCTCGGTGTAGAGACATACATACAACTTGTGTAACAGTTGGCATGCACAATGAAGCTACATAATGTATGTAAGTCACCAATGAGAGATACTAGTTGAACTAACTGAAATAGCTTGAAGTTGGCATAGTCCTGTTGCACTGGTGAGAGTGCAGCATCAGCATACCCAATCAAGCTTTCCCTTGGTCGTTTTGCAGGATTTCCAAGTGTTGAGCTACATGCCAACACAGTAGGGTTGCCAGTGGCAGCTGAAGTTGAGTTGCTTTCTATGGGCTATGGGAGAAGTTCAGGAGCCTTGATGGCAAGATAGGCTTGAATGGCATTCTTTGTTTCTTGAGGAGCATGCTGACATTTGAAGATAATGTGTTTCAGTGGCTGATGGTCCCTTTCTTCAATCTGGGCATCAGTTCCATTCAGACCATAGTATTTGCATTCGTAATACCACTAATTTGACTTGTTATCAAGCTTTTCTAGTGGTTCAAAATGATCAGTGAGAATTTTGGCAGTGGATCTTCCTCCTGCCAGTGGCTTGGTCAACTTTGACAAGTTTGAACTCATACTAGTGGCAAGGGTATAAAAAAAGCAGAGCATGCACAGCCTACTTGACACTGCATTACACCATAGAATGCAATTTCTTTTGCCTACTGCCACTTCAACAAGCCCAGTGTTGACATTCAAACTGAAAGTTCTGTCAGTGCCCTTGACATTCTGCCAGCAATTGCTGATGGCAGTATTGGCGGCCTTCTACCAACAACACTACTTGGCATGCTCACATTGATTGAATGAACTCTGGCAAATCCTTACCATGGTCCATGACTTACAAACCAGCTTGCTATGTGGGCTCGTGAGGGCTGGTAAGTGGTTTGTTGTTGTGCATTGTTACCAACTAATAACATGTGTTACAATCTCTTTTCTCCTTCGTCCTTTTTTTCCTTATCTCTATCACCTGAAACAACCAGTACTCACTGCGAGCACAAGCTATTGCAAGAGGCAAGTGGAGCGAGATCAAGGAGCAGTGAAGAGTGGGGAACTCTTCAAGAGGACAAGACTGGGGATTCCTGCCCTGCACTCCTGGCCTTTATATACTAGATAGGGGTTTGTACATGTGTACACTAGATCTATCGATATCCTATGCTAGATGAGTCGCTATGAGTCGGTACAAGTCAGAGCGAGTCATCAGGTACTCCGAGATGAAGTACATGAGGTGGGGCAGTGTGAGGGGCACGTCCCATGAGGCGAGGAGTTGATGTGAGTCACTATGGCTGTCATGAGGCGAGCATGAGGTGAGGCAGCACGGATTAGGGGTAGATGACTAGGTATGACTGTTTTGGCTGTGCACTGAGATGAGATGAAGTGCATGAGGCAGCCATGAGGTTGAGCAGTCTAGACCCAGGGGTTGTAAGAGGGGTTTCGGGTGATAGGGGTCAGAGATAGGGGCTAGATGGGAAACCGAGTGTAGGGACTCAGGAAAAATAGGGAAAAATAGGGGAAAAATAGTGTGGTCTTGTAGCGTTTGTAACACCACCTGTGGTCATCACGCCTTCCTTGGGCTATTCACTTACATCAGTAAACTGACCCTTTACCTTAGCCAAGATTCCAGATTTTTGCTGAGGCAGAGACCTATACGGCACTGCCCACTCTGCCACAGACTATTGCTAAACCAACTTGAACCCTATATTAGCCAAGATCCCACATTTGTGTTGAGCTCTACTGGCTTGGAGGCACAGACCTGTGTGGCACACATCAAAAATTCATGTACTACTAGTATGACAGGCTTTACTATGTACTGTACTTATTATCATCATCATAGTACTAGTAACAAGCCACTGTTATGATCTCACCACAACTAATATCACTGGCTTCAAGTTGTGCTGAAGCCTACTAGTGCTACAAAAGACTGTCTGAACTTGTAAGTGACTCAGAGGATTAGGAATCTGAAAGGTGAATAGGCAAACCTGGAATCCACACTTCATATTGCCCCCCATGCTTGATTGGCTGCATTATATGCGGGGCAGAGGGCCTGCTCCAGTCAACTTCTTGCACTCCTTGCACTCCATGTCTGACAATGGTGCACAGGATTTTGATTGTTTGATGGGTCACATGTGCAATGGGTTGGTGTCTAATGGAGTCGGGAGCATCCAACTTGAAGCCCTGGATGGTATTGGTGACCGCGTGTATACATAGCATGAACTAGACCTGCCATGCCACCTGAGGCTAACCCAGAGTCTCTGTCAGGCTTGAGCAAACTCGGCCCCTAAGGTGGCAACTCGGCCCCATAATGGCAAAAGTAGTAGGCCAGGAGGAAATATCATTGCCTTACGAAGACGACTTGGAGTGCAGTGACAGACAAGGACAAGTAGGCGAGCAGGTAAGAATGAGCCTGAGTGGCACTGGTGCTAGGTGATAATGCTGGATGAGGTGGTAGAAGGAAGCAACTTTGCGTTGTGCCACAGTGGGTGTAAGGTGAGCAGGTGACTCTGAGGATGAGCACTGGCAGGCAACTTGAAGGACTCAGATGCAGTCAGCAAATGACACTGACTTGGAGTCAGACAGAGGGGATCAGTCAGTCATCCGATGAACTTGAAGCTCGTAAGTCCCTTGTCCACGCTGTGCAAGGATAACTTGAGGTGATCACTGGTGGAACTTGGGAGTAGAATTGAGTGGCAGCTCTGAGTCAAAGGCTGGCTGCCAGGGGCAAGGACAAGAACTAGCACTAGCACTAGTAGACAGCTGGCAAGGGTAGCCAGGTGAGGCAATGAGCACATTGTAAAGGTGATAAAGAGGCTGAGGAGGTGATCTCAGGCCAACTTGTAGGTGTAGGTTTCGGGGTGTGATGGGTTCGTCCCCAGAGAGGGTCCTAGAGGATCTGTGCAGGTCCTGGTGAGTCCGAGCGGAAAAGGTGCAGGATAGTTTGGAAGTCCAGAATGTCAGTCTGGTGAGGTTGGTTGGTTGTTCAGAGCGTGGTCGTCGATGAGGGAAGTAGGGAAGGTAGAGGAAGTCCCATGTTGAACTTCCTTCTAGGTCTCATAGGTGGAAAGTAGATGGTAGTGTGAAAGATGGATTGAAAATCCTAATGACAGGTCTTTATAGTCTGGGAATGCCTGAGACTGTGTACTATGGTTTTCTACATTGCAAGGGACGATATAGGTGTATATATGAAAGGGGATAAAGGGATATAACAGAGGTCTGGAAGTTTGGAGTGAAGTCCGACGTTTCGGACTCAGACTCGGACTTGGCATGAGGACAGTGGACTTGGTCTCCTGTCGGACAGTGCAGACTTGGACTGTGGTGCAGTCGACATATGGGGATGTGGGTGTATATGGCCGTAGAACAGAGCTGAGCTCCACAACGTTCCTTGAAGTTGTACAAGTGTTACTCACTTTGCAATTCGACGTCACAGTGGTGGCAGTACATACTGCACAGATTTGGGGTAAGAGTCCGACGAGTCAGGGTTTGACAAGTTGTCGTAATACTGTGGATGGATTCAAGTTGTACAAAACTATTAAGTACATGAGCCGTACTGCTAGTAGTACTAATCTGTCATTGCAGCATGTACTAGTCCAACTTTACATCGAAAATGGGCAATGAGACGTGAGACTTAGAAGTACCGTGCATGTCTATTGTCAAAGGCTTGTCAATTTATAGTCATGAATTGAGTACTCCAGTACTCACTGCAAACAGACGAGGGTAGTTGAGTGGAATAGTCCTCAGGCATTGCACCCTCAAAGGCGACATAAAACATATATGCCCAATAAGATGATCCACTGCATGCAGTTCCTCTCGCACTTTTTCTAGCATGAGGTGATTGTATTGAAGGGTCAGCATATTGCGATGGATAATTTGAAGAGCAAGGTTCTTTCACATGAGTTGTACTTGTTGATTGGCATATGCAGTCATAAGTAACAGACAGGCTTCTGTGGGATCATTCGGCAGAGATACGGTAATATCTGATTTTTGTGATTCCTGCTCATCATGATTGTCAGCCTCAAAGTTTGTATCTGAGTCATACAATTGTAATTCAAGAGGGGCTTACCTGTATATTCACGTCCGACATCATACCCTCGCTATCTTCATCAAAATTGTCTTCATAGTATTCAGCAGTGCCATCTGCTGAAGCAGTGGTACCCGAAAGACCAGCACAATAATTAGTCATATGTATCTGGAAGAGGGTGTTGTCATAGAGATGAGGAAACAAAGATAGGTGAAATATATCATCTGTTCCTTGCTTGGGTGGTGTTACAAACACTACAAGACTCTACTATTTTTTCCAATTTTTCCCAATTTTTCCTGAGTTTCTACACTCGGTTTCGCATCTAGCCCCTATCTCTAAGCCCTATCACCTGAAACCCTTCTCATAACCCCTGGGTCTAGACTGCTCAACCTCATGGCTGCCTCATGTACTTCATCTCAACTTAGTGCACAGCCCAGACAGTCATACCTAGTCATTTACCCCTGATCCACACTGCCGCACCTCATGCTCGCCTCATGGCAGCCAGCGTGACTCATATCAACTCCTACTGACTCCTCACCTCATGGGACATACCCCTCACACTGCCCCACCTCATGTACTTCATCTCGGAGTACTACATGTATATGACTCGCTCTGACTAGTGCTGACTCATAGCTACTCACCTAGCATAGGATATTGGTAGATCTAGTGTACATATGTACAAACCCCTATCTAGTATATAAAGGCCTCCATCTAGCAACCCTAGTACTTGAACACTGTCACCAGTGGTGTTGAGATATCACACTATCAGGCACTAACCTTAAACCTGAATAGGACAATCTAGGCCCTTATCTCTTATCTTTGATATGGCATGATCATAATTACTCATATCTCAAATGGTCAGTCAGCTATCTCTAGCATGACAACATTCCTTATCTTGAAATACCAAGATGTTCCATGACATTCCATGGAACATACTCTTTACAGTAAGATTGGTACATATATACAAACAATCGCTGTGCACTATATAAGCCAGCCCTTATGGCTCAGGTAATCTAGTTCGCTCTTGCTCTTCTACAAGCATCATTGAACTACCCATCTATTTTCTCCACCAGGAACTCTCTTAGTGAGTATTCCCACTACTGCGCTGGTGCTGCAAGTTCCCCTGTGTCCATTCAGTGGGTTCTTCAAGTGGGTCACAGCGCATCCTAGGCGCATTCTAGTCACTGCTCCCCTTATCCGATCACTGATTGTGTTCACTCTTTAGTGTCCACCATCATCAAGAAGGAGGAATCGCCCCTGGTCATCCTACTTTAATTCCATTCTGAGATGAACATTCTTCATCATATGAACCAGCCGATGGGCTGTTGCGGTTCTGTGACTCGGAGTTAGCATGAGGATTGTGCCCATTGGTTTTCTCAACCTCAACCACTGCCCCTTGTAAATGGCATGCCTGGCCCATCTGCCAATCAACAAGTTTACTCACTGAGTCCCAACATGAATGCACCTTTGGATCAACTTGATGACTGGGACCTGGATTCTCCATCTCCTGGAGCATCGGACTCTGTGATAGACATTCCAGAAGAGATCGTGCCCCCTGCTAGTGGATTTGTAGAAAGTTATGAAGGCTGCAAGGCATTTCCCAGTGGAAGGACCTTCATGGACACATTCTGTGATGATCAGTATGCTGATGATAGGCAGCAAAACTTGTACTTCCCTTTTGCATCGCACAAAGAGTGGCAGTTCGCATTGTGGTTGCTATGTTCAAGGCTGACTTTGACTGCCATTGATTCGTTGCTGGCACTAGACATCATATGTCGGTTTATCCTCCTTTTTGACCCCATACCTTATCATTGCTCCGCTCCAGGACATCCCTCTCTCTTTTTGCACTGGAAAGCAGCTCCGCTCTGGAGCAGAAGTACTTCCCTCAGGTCTACCTTGGCTGTGTAAAGACATGAGATCCGAAATCCCTACTAAACAAACTGTCTGACTCTTTTACTGCCAACCGCTTGAATGCCTTCAGTCACTCCTCAGTCACCCAGTACTTGCTCCACATATCTCTTTTGTTCCATGGAAAGTCTGGATATCCACAGCCAAGATATGTTGTATTTACGATGAGTGGCTGAGCAGGGACCGGGCTTGGGACATTCAGGTAAGAGTTTTGACATGATCCTTTGATATTAATCTAACTTGCCCCACAGTGTGCTCTTCCCACCAGTGCAACCATCTTGGGTGTTGTTTTTGCATTGGATAAGACGAATATATCTGTTATCACAGGCAATCATATGGTCTACCTGGTTCTCATTAGCCTTGCGAATATCGATGCAAACATACACAGCAAAACCTCACTTCATGGCTACCTTCTTCTTGTCCTCCTTCCCCTTCCAAAATTCATTCACAAGGAGAGCTGCGTCCATTAAGCACTCAACCATATCTTTGCTCCTCTCAAGACCGCAGCCACTGTGGGGGTCATGATGAGCAACCTGGTAGGAAATTTACTATATTGCTACACACTGTTAGTGGCATGGATCGCAGACACACCAGAGGAGTGCCTCCTTGCCAGGATGGGTCCAAAGGCATCTCTGGTCACAACCGCCAGGTCCAAGCATTTTGGCGATCCCTTTTGTCACCCCCCATGCACTAGCCAAATATGCTTTCAGCCGTTTGAACCACATGTGCTGAACATGATCCCTCAGACTACAAAAATTTCTTAAAGGTGGTCGGACGTCTCGGCTTGAATGGTGTTGTCGACCTTGTCTGGATTGACTGGCCGCTTTCCAAACCCTGCAAATTCATTACTCCCGAACCTCTTCACCATTTCTACCAGTTCTTCTGGGTTCATGATGTTAAGTGGTGCATTGCTGCAACTGGAGCGACTGAACTCAACTTCTGTATTTCTTTGCTCCAAACCCCTATCAGGTATTGTGCCTATAAGGATGGCATATCAAAGTTGAAGCAAGTCAGCCATTCAGCGTTATATTATTGGCATTGTTGCCGGCTCACTTCCGCAGCGCTTTCTTATTGCCATATGTTTGCTAATTGATTTTTGCTACTTGGCCCAGGCACTGGTGTTCACAGATGATTCACTCACCAACATTACAAAAGCCCTGCAGGACTTCCATGATCATAAAGATGCTATCAAAAGGATTCTTAGAGAATTCCCAAGTTGGAACTACTTCAAAGCATCGTCCCAAGTATCCGTCTTTCAGGTGCAGTGGTCCACAGATCCACTGAAAATGCTCATGTCCGAGAGGTCAATGTTCCCACCTAGGCCAGAAACAATCACAACTACTACAACCAGATCACGCGCCACCTTGACCATGTGGAGAAATGCTTTCGCTTCGACATTGCTATGTACATTGAGTCTCAAGTGGGCAACATGGATTACGAGACATTGATGATGACGGGGCTTTTGAGAAGAATGATGAACATGAACCAGATCCAGAAGATGCCCCTTACTTTGCGGCCACCAGCCAGCCTACCATCAACTATTTCATGATCACCGATGCACTTGCACGTGGCTGCATCCCCAATGCCATAAAGCCATACTGCACCCTGTTGACTGCCACTACCGCCTTCCACCTTGCCAGCAAGTCATCATTGAGACTCAGTGTGGACGAAGTGTCTGCTATGTTTAATCTTCCAGACCTCCGTGTGGCCCTGGCGGAATGCCTATATCGCCTTCAAAATGCAACACTGTGTCTTGTGTTGGGGGCCAGAAGTGGACAGAACCACACATTACCATTTGATCACCTTCAGATTTCGTACAAAATCCATGTCCAGCAAATGCAGTACCATGACAAGTATACTCCCAATGCTCCACAAACACTACATGTGCTGCCTCCTTCCACCACTAACCCTCATGGTTTATATGATGCTGTTATCATCAACATGGACCCAGATAGTGATTGGCCAAGATGGGGTCTAGAGGGTACGTTCTATGAATTATACAAATATGTCTACTGCTCTGATCACCATGACTGTCATGCAGGTCATTCGGTCACACAACTTTGCTTGATCTTTTGTCCCTTGCACACGGAACTGTTGGCCATTTATGTCCAACGCTTCAACATTGTTCCATGACAAAGAAATATGAGCAACATCAACCCCGAAACAGGCATGCACTTGATGCAACACGCTGTCCAGTCTAACAGGAGCAGGATTGGGGACGTAATACCCATGAGGCAAATTTGTTCCCTAGCACATCTGATACCTCATTTCAGTAAAGAGGCACACTTATGGTTGATGAGTATGAGTAGCTACAAACTTTCATCGGACTTTTGGCTCAACAAATACTGGTCGAAGGAATTTTATTACATGCTTTCCCCTAACCCTGTATTACTCATTTGTAGCCATGCAAATATATAACGCATGTTCCCCATCTAACCTGTTGATATGATCGATCCAGGTGCCAAATGATAAAGCTCTCGTGATCTGACACTCCCGCTGTTTCAGACACTCGCTAGCACCAACATGTCGGAGGTCCTGTCCAGTATTCTGCCTGACCCAAAGGTACTGCTTTGCCTTTACTGAATATGGTCTGTGATCAATCAACAAAATTTTCAGCCACTAACTTTACATGCAACACCCTACACTCTAGCACGTGTGAGTCTGTCTCCAGCCTGGTAGTCCCATTAAAGCTCATTGGACACACTCAAGATCCAAAGTGTGCCCCCAATATACTGGAAGAAATTGGACTGGTACCATGACCGGATGGACCCCCTTATCGACAATGATAGTTATGGTCTGGACTGGACTCTCAGCCCTGCTGAGAGCAGACACCTATTTGAGGCGATTTTCCTGGACTCTGCACTATTCCCACATATGACTGAACCCTCCGACTCGCTGAACATGACACGACTAACTTGACTCACTACAGAACCAAGGCATTTATAAAAGAAGAGGCAAGTATGAGGGTGCTGAATGTTGGCAGCAATTTTTGTCATGTCACAGGAAAAGCACTGAATCAAGCATGGCAAAATTTCTCAATGGTGTCTCAGCAGCACAGAAGGTCGTCGGGAAGTCCAGTATTCAATGGTTAGTTTTTCTGTTGCATCCTACCACAGATATGCTGTGTATTGACGTAGATGCTCAGAATATGGCATGCCAACAGGGCAACCTTTGCCACTCAAAGGATTGGACGTAAATTGCAAGCCCAACCTCATACTATTTCCTGTATCAATTGCCAAATCATCAAAAGATTTGGACTGGAGGGACATCATCATTTTCGGAGAGATCAAGTCGAAAATGGCCTCTGACACTCTGAAAAAATCTTACATCAAAGCAGCAGGAAAAACCACACTCCTCCTCTATGCACAGGATGGAAGGCACTCAGCACCGTGCCTCTGAATTCTGGGCCATCATATTATCCTCATGTTCTTCAACCAGAGTGGATCTATTTCAACTGTGGCATTTGATATCCATAAAAATCCAGAGGTTTTCCTGGATATTCTACTTGGTGTCTCCACTGCTTCGATGGCTGACATCGGGTTCAACGAGATGGTATTTTGGGATGGCTGTGAGAAGAAGAGGGCTTTGGTTGCATGGATGGGAACCAGTAAGAGCGATGACAAGGACAATCCATTTTTATTCTTGGAACAACTCATTTTTATCTCAGATGCATTACATGGTTGCGGTACAATGGTTAGGGCCACTTTGATGAGGGATCCTACATCCCAAAATCACAACAATGGGTTGTTGTCAAAGACTCATGGAAATTCACAGAAGGGAACCTGTTAGCCAGGCTCAATGATGCAAATGTGGAAGGTGTACCCCTGCTCATATGTATACGAACAATAGGTACAGGGACCTCATCATACAGCCACCCATACCAACTTTGCGTTCTCTCACATCTTGTGACCAAGCCATTCGGGGATATCAATTATGTCTTTCTCTTTCCTTGCCGACCTTCTGGTCACATTCATTGATTACGTCCAAAGTATGTCCCTACTCATCTTGCCTTACGGTCCACACTGCTGATGATCTTAAAGTCCACAAAGACACAATCATCAAGGTGATGGTCCTGCACCATGACATCAGCTTACTGAATCTACTTCTTGCCTTGTGGGATTCTTCAGGCAATGACAATTGGCACCTAGATTTTCTTGATGATCCACCACCGGATACCTGCATGCGTTTGTGAACCCCAAGATGAAGGACTCCATCACATATCATGGCCTTCTCGCAGACTGGGGTTGTACTGTTCCAGTTGATACCCCCAAAACTCATGCTGCTGTATGTACCCCACAACCCAGTCACCAGTCCTCTGAGATGAGTGATGACTTCATCACCATTCGCATATCTGTTGCTGGTCAAGAGGATCGCATTGTATGCATTGGACTCTCTGAACTATGAGTTGACCACAAAATTGTACTTTCAATGGGAAGGGATCACCCATCAGATCAGTCCCAGCCATCAATTGATACCAACTCCCTCTATCATACTGTAGGTTTTTCCTTTCACAAGATGAAAGGCATGCTAACCAAAGTCCTCTAGGGGACATGGTTGTGGATGGCTGCAGAACTTGTAATGGCTGGCCCTGGAAAACCAGTCTCCCACATGGCTAGTCACAATCTTGAATCATTATTATATGTCCTCCTCAGAATCTGTGTGCTGTTTGATGCACCCCACTGTCTCAAACCTGAAAGCATGCTCTCTGAGTGTTTTGAAATCTATTTTAATATGTTTGAGCTGAATCACACATGATGAGATGAGCGAAGTACTCATCAAAGCATCGCACAGCATCAATGACAAAGGTTGGGTTCAGGTTCAGCCAGCCAATAATCCGGACCCTCAGGCTACTCTTAATGCTGAGCCATCCAAGTTGAGTGAGACTGGGTCAGACCCTTCTGATGATGCATCAGGCCAATCAGAAAGTGATGGCTCTTCAGAGCTATCAGACACCAGTCTGCCTACCCACAGCCAACCTCCCCCATGGATACCATGCCGGTCCTCCATTCATCAAGTCAGTGGGCCTGGTTTCACTTCAAATACCAGCTCCAGTAGTACTCACAGGTGATTATCTGACGACGCAGACTACCCTGACACAGACTCTTGGGCCGCAAAACGTCCAGGACCCACTGGCACACCATCCCACTGGAACAATACAAGAACTGATCTGGTGGCACAGACAGGTCCTGTAACCTGCCGATTCACCTCTACTGCACCCCTTCCCAGACGTAATCCTGGCAGCTGAGACATTTGTTACCACCCATGCCATGCTCAAGTTTTTACTCTCGTGAATTTCCTCTATTTATTCAAGTACTACCTACGTATATGTGATTACGCCACTTTTCATCCGAATTTTTGAGGCAGGGACTTGAGTCAGTTTTAGTATGTATTTATACTTGTTGTTTGACATAATTTTACCTCAAGTCTGTGCCCCACCTCATGTACTTCATCTCGGAGTACTATCTGACTCACTCTGACTAGTACTGACTCATAGTAACTCACCTAGCATAGGATATTGGTAGATCTAGTGTACACATGTACCAATGTAAACGTCATCGGAAATGTTCCCCGTCACAATGGTGCTCCAAGCGCCAAAGAAAAAGCTCTCCTGGAAGGTGATCACCCACCCCTTCCTCCCACTTATCTGTCACAAGCATGAACGTGACTGCCGCCAGTTGTAACAAATTTGGTAGTGCAGTGCACGGTCTAGTCGACCGAGCCACACGTTTCTGCGGGAAGACCGCCCCAAGCGACTTGCACAGTCAAGTTGAGCGTGTGTGTCGCGAGCGCGACAATCTCAAGCAGGAACTCTCCTCCGCTCACAACAAGATTGCTCGCCTGAGCCAGGGGATTAACATCCCCATTCCCACCACCGTGCACAACAAGGGCCACCAACTCGAGCAGACCCAACTGGCATTGTTGGGGATGCCCATGGAGATCAACCAGCTGGGAGCTGGTCCCTCTTGTGTTCCCCCAATGTCACTTTTCTCCCCGGGGAGGGTGCACGCAGAGCCTGCTGCTTCAGTTCCTCCCACCATGTACCCATTGTCCTCCCATCTGCAGTCACTGCCTGCTTATTCTACTTCCTCGTGCAAGGGGAAGGAACATCAAATCTCCCCTGCACCAATCTGCTCTGTCCTCCCCTATGAGGACATTCACAATACCAAACCAGTCACGGGCCCTAGTGCCTTGGAGACCATTCAGGGGACACTATTCCATGAATTTACAGGGGAAGAATACCCCAAGAACATGTTAATCCTGGGGGAGGGCTTTGAAAAGATTGTCTACCATAAGGGAAGTGTTCACCTCATACCTGCAAACCAAACTGTGCAAGCTGAGTCTCAGTGGCATTGAACATTGTTATCAAGGTATTCCCCGGTCAGAGAAGACATCAATTATTTTGCTCACAACAACCTTTAATAATTGAATTGTAGGGTTGGCTCCGTCTTTGTCCTCTCTTCTGATGAAAGAAGGGGATATCATTCAAATCACACGAGAAAAGGTTGTAAACAGAAATTCTCCACAGAAACCCTCCTCCACTGCTATCTCTTCAGTATTTCACAATCAGCAGGTTGTCAGCGGCCGCTCTTTTGCCTTCCATGATAGTGTTCCTATAACTTTGCTACATCCTGTATTCTTACAGTTTGTTAAAAATACCTGGAACATTCTATTAACTCCAGGTGACAACACATTAGCCATGGATCTTGCAGTTGCAATGGTGGCCCTCCACCCTGATGAGAGCATGTGGGCAGAGAGCATCTGCAGTGTTCTGGAAACTCACGAGGTTCACTTGAAGATCACCAAAATGAAAACAGCTCAAAAGAGAAGGAATTCCAGATTCTTCTCTTCAAATAGGCAGGGAGAGTGAATAAGGTGAGATATCCGTTAATTTTATTAACAGACAAATATGGAGGCCAAGTGGTGCAATCAACAGGCAATCAATTCTTCCAGTGCATGACCTTGCAGTGCTATCAGACTTAATTAGTAATGTGATGAGTCCATAGTTTATATGATGTAAAAATGTTGCTTCAAATGATCAGTCACAATTGAAAGGCAACCTTTGATTTTGCATATCAGGTAACCCACATCATTTCAAATGGTCAATGCATCCACCAAGGTAGCTATTAGTCTCCAATGAATGCAACTGTTATATAAACAATGCATACCTAGTGTTTGACTCATGCTTAAATGTAACTAACCATTGTAAAGATGATTGAACGAACAGCTGGGAGGACTTTCTAAGAAGTGATCTAGAATTTAAACCATTGTATTCATAGGATGTAGTTAGTGGGCATGAGTAGTTTGTTTCAAAAGAGACTTAGGTGGAAAGGGAGAAGTCTGGAAGAATTTGAATTGACTATACTCAGCGTGATTAATAAGTCTGGGCATTGTCTGAGCATTAGTCTGATAGTCCGAGCGGTATAAAGACTTTGGGTTAAAAGGAGAAACAGAGTGTGCATAGTAGAAGTTTTACTGTGGTTGTTGAAGAAGATGGTTATGGTTATGGTCATAGTTATTGTGAGCCAAAAGGGAGCTGTATTTCCAAGTCTGAGCATTCTCGGACTCTAACACTGACCAGGAACTACTAATTGGCATTATGAAACCAAAAGATAATGAAAATACTATTTTGAAATGATAAAAAGAAGGAGAGAACCATCCCTTGAGATGGCATTAAAGCTTTATACTGATATCATGACATGTGATCAGGCTGGAGTTTAATGGAGATAAGACAGAAAGAGA
>MU130907.1:32583-52060 GCA_015039435.1 Imleria badia
ACTTTCCTATACCCCAACTTGGTTGAACTTGCTACACCTCTATCTTGCAGTGTTATCTTTGTTTACTTGATGCGCACACTTACTCCCTGGAAGTCCACTGTCCTCCTTGGTTACTCACAGTGGACTACAGAGTCGTCCTGAGTTGCTCCTTTCGCTTGGCTAGTCGCCCTCACAAGCTTTCAGCTCTCAACACTTTTGGAATGTGTCACTTGTAAGAGAAGGTTCCCAGTTATCTTTTGGTACTCAGAGCTGGAAGGCGACATGCACATGATGCTTCCAGCAAAGTACACCCTACAAATAAGCAAGCATAGTTGAGTAGATACATATGTCCATCTTTGGATCAATTGAGTTCATGTGATTGGTGCATCCATATGAGTTGTGTGAAATCTCACTGATGTGCTCAGCAGCACAGACCATTGATTAAAGACTGTGAGCTGGCCATGTCCATAGTTTGACCATTTACTGAGAATGAAGAGGTCCTGCTGTGTCTAGCTGCATCCAACTGAGAGCTCACCATGAAGGGTTGGGATTGGGAGCGCATTAATATGCCAGGTGAACATGTTGAAAGAGTGGGAAATTTATCATACAACATTCTGTGATCATAGAGAATGCAGTTTCCTATAGATAAATGAGAATGTATTTGTGGTTGTCCTCCTCCATGTCATATTGCCATCCTCCATGCTTCAATAAATCCATAGTGAATTTATGGGTCATTCGATGAGCATTATAAGCATCACTGACCATTATCAATGTCATGAATGATACATCTTAACTTCCATTTATTTATTATTTATTATATTTTCCTTCATCTTTCAGCATCCTAGAATGGTGTTGTGGATCCTATATACATTAATCTGTGACAATGTGCTCTACAAACACCTTGAAAGTTTCAAATTTGCCAAGGATATCTAACTTGTGCTTGATGGGCATGAATGACAAAGCGATCATTAATGAAAGTGACCCAGTAGTGGCAGCCTGAGAAGGATGCATAGGATCTCCGATGAACATCACTGTGGAAAAGCTCGAGAGGGTGAGAGGATCAACTTTGGGATGATGGGAATGGGTTGGCATGCATCTTGCCAGTGAGGCATGGTTCACAGATAGGATCTGGTGCTGTTTTGACATCTAGCTTCAAGTATCTAATGGCACGGTGGTGGCAGGATGAGCAGCCTCCATTACAGACTCAGTCATGCCCTCCAAAAATGTAGCATTGTTGCCTTTGATAGATGCAATGAACAGCAGTGGTCTAGGTGGACGTGAAAAGGCCATATGAGTTTCAATGATATGGACAACAAGGCCAGAGTGACAAGTAAGATGGAGAATAGAGAGTAGATTGTTTCAAAGGCCAGAACATGCAGAATGCAAGTAAACTCCACTGCCTTTTCCTCTATGACTGGATGGAAGATTACAGACCCAACACCTGCTGAATAGACAACAGTGTTGTTCTCCAGGGTAATTGGCATGCAATGTGATATAGTTGCACAACTAATGGCAATGAGGTGTCATATAAGAAGTGATACTTGAGTCAAACATGACCATGCCAACATTTACAACACATCACATATCAGGAAACTCAACCTAGGACATGGGTAAGTTCCTAGACAAGCATTCATATTTATTTATTGACCTCATCCTCACACCAAATCAAAGTGATTCCACACGATTTTGGGACCATAGTTGAACTATGGATTACAGATAGAATGGGAACCGAGGTACATCATATGAGTTGCAAAATCAGCATGCCTCACCACTCAAGCAGCCCATCAGCCAATGCTGTGGGAAGGGCAGCACTCATTGACACTCACTTCATTTCAATTGATGTCTGATCAATTGGCATTGCATTGAAGGTACAGTGACATTCTCAATAGCTACCTGCTGATTGAATTCTAGGTTTGCGGTCAGTGGGCGAGAGAGAAGAAAGGAAGGCTTTAAGTGTTTTGTTGAATTCGTTCCAGTCAACATCATTAAAGTTTCTGGTTGGCCCAGCATCAGCATTGGGGATTTGGAGTTTTAGGGATGTGTAGCAGTGGATGAGAGCATTAGTGGTGGATTCAGTGCAGAAGATGTTGTTAGATTGGATTTAGTTGTTTGAATGTGAGGGCTTCAAGTGTTGCGTTATTCTTGGAGAGGGCCATAATCATACTATGTTCATTCATGTTGTTACTACATATACTCACACTGCTCGTAGTTGACACTGTCCAGGTATATAATATGTACAGTCATTCTGTTGTAGAGCTCTGCTCTGCTCTACATGCATATATGACAATATAGTGAACTCCTACCACCATCCACATTATCCTGGACATCATCCATCCACAGTCATTGTTACTCCCAGCACAGTCCGAGAGGACCATCCATAGTCCGCCCTAGTCCAAGATCACCGAAGACCGAGACACCTATCAGGAGGCCATGGCATCGCCACATGCCGCCGAATGGACACGCACTTTGTAGGCGGAGTTCTCTTTTCTCAAGGAGCTCAATGTCTATTGCCTGGTCCCTCGCTCCTCCATTCCTGTGGGTCGCCATATCATGTGCAGGCACCCCATTTTCTGCCTTAAATGGGATGAGCATGGGAACCTGGCCTGCTTCAAAGCTTGGTATGTCTGCCGGGGTTATTCTACAAAAACCACTTCCTCCACTGTACACATGGAATCCTTCCATGCCCTGGCCCATCTTGGTGCTGCACTCAATTGGGAGATCGAACAGTTGGACATCAAGACCGCCTTTCTCAATGGTGTCCTCAAGCCTGATGAAATCTGCTACATGGAGCAGCCAGAAGGGTTTGTCAAGCTGGGTTTTGAGGACCATGTTTGGGAGCTGCAGCGGGGTCTCTATGGCATGAAACAGGGCGGGTGTGTCTGGAACAAAACACTTCATGCACAACTCGTCACCTGAAACTTTAAATGTCTTGATTGTGAGTACTGTGTCTATTATCGCCATGATGCCACCGGTATTGTCATTCTCACCATCCATGTTGACGATTTCTGTATGTTGGGTGACTCCAAGCATGCCTTACTCAGTTTTAAGACCCAATTACAGATATGGTGGCAAATCTCTGATGGTGGGCCCACCCATTTCCACATTGGCATCGCCATCGAACACAACTGTGACACGTGCACTATTGCCCTCTCCCAGCCTGCCTTGATTGATCACCTCATCACTCAGTTTGGCCTTGCTGACGCTTATCCCATCGGCACCCCCTTTGAACCTGGCGCATACCTTTCCAAGGGTTCATCCCCTGCCTCCGAGGAAGAATGCTCCAACATGTCCAAGATGCCATATCACGAGCTGGTTGGCTCTCTCATGTACCTTGCCATCAGTACTTGCCTGGACATTGTCTTCACCATTAACCAACTCTGTTGATTCTTGGATTGTTACAGGAAAGTTCGCTGGGAAGCTGCCAAGCGTGTCGTACGCTACTTAAAGGGCACTCATACCCTTTGCCTCATTCTCAGTGGGGAACATATCATTCGCCTTCTTGGCTACACCAACAGCGACTATGCTACTTGCCCAGACACGTGCCGTTCAACCAGCGGCTTCTGCTTCTCCCTGGGTCCGGCATGATTTTGTGGTGTTCTCGTCGTCAACACCTCATCACCCTGTCCACATGCGAAGCGGAGTATGTTGCTGCTTGTGAGGCATCCCAGGAACTTGTCTGGTTGCGGGAACTCATCACTCCTCTGTGACAACAATGGTGCAATTGCTGAAACAACCAGTACTCACCGCGAGTACGAGCTCTCAACACTTTCTCCACCAGAGGTTGGATGGATCACAGCAAGATAGGCTCAACCCCTTCTGCTCTCTTACATTTCACTCTGTATGATGAAGGTGGTCCTTAATTGGATAATCTTTGTTGGTTGTTTCAAAAAGTAGTGATCCATGAGCCGATGTTGTGTACCAATGAGTACTTATCTGCTGATCTTGGCCCATTTCACACGGAGTGCCTTGGTTTACATTGCCCTCCTTTCCCTCCCTCCTCATTAGTGTTTACACCAACAAGTCCCCTTGTATTGACAAATTTCACATGCTGTTGTCTTCTTCGCCATGTCCCTCATCAGCATCCACACTCATGCTGCTCTCCCTCATCCCTTGCTGTTCTTTCCATCACCCTTGTTGTGCTTCCATAAACTTGACTTCCCTGATCTTCAATCCACATATGGACATGAATTTCCCCTATCATCACATCCCTCTTTAGCATCAGCACTCGTTAATCTTCTGCTATTCTCTTCCCCCACCTTGTGACCTCTCCTTCCCCCACCTTGTGACCTCTCCTTCCCCATCATCTCTCATGAGTCCCAGTTATCATGAGATCTACATCCATTCATTATTTTTCTTCTTAACATAGGTTATCACCTGTTTTTCCGCTCAGATTCAGAATGGGTCTTCACCTCCCCTAATACAACAAGTACCCCTCCTGCACCATTGCCACATGTCCAAGGAGCAGGCAACCACCTCCAGCATCTTGGGAAGCTGTGATGTCTGCCCTCTCTATCCACACCTACCCTGTGTGTTCAGCACTCTGCTGTGCATGGGTACATATTTTTTCTTGCCTCAAATATATCACCAATACGCTGCCCATCATTTGCTCAAATGAAGTGTTCACACTACACTCCACTCTCCTTGTGAGACAGCTCAAGCTCGACACCTTCCTCACTCAGGTGTGAGGCCTGTGCCCTCAGATGTAAATTATGTCAATCTATATAAAATGAAGAATTCTGCTTGTGTTGTGGAGATGTGTGCACTTCATGCCTTCCAGTATCTTATTGTGCTCTGCTCATAGGAAATAGCTCCCCTTGCGGGAAGCGTCAACAACCTCCCCAGTGGGTCAGATCCTACTCTCCAAAGGCACTTCATGTTACACGAGTCATACATTTCTATGCCGAGGGTAACACTTGTTGTCTCGAGGGAGGCACTCACAAAGAGGTGCAATCAACCTTTCTTGAGAGACAAGAGAAGCGGGGATAAGTGCTAGTCGAGCACGAGGTCTTTAGACTGGAGCTTGGTGAGCACCAGGACAAGAGGAGCTGGGTAGCTCTGAACAGGTGATTCGAGACAAGTAGATTGGTATGCAGTAAATGGGCAGATCAAGAATGGTAATATACAAGTATGCAATGTGACTATATAGTGCGAGACATGTCATCAGAGAAGGTTAGGAAAGGTCAGAGAACATTGGTAATCTGTGAGTAATCAGGGATACCTAGCATACATGAGAGAACATGCTAGAGGAGAGCATGTCTGATGAGATACAAGATAAGAAGATGAAGAGATACCCCACCAGCGATAAGTGAAGAGCAGAAGGAGAACAGCTGGGGTTAGTGTAAGGCGACAAGAGAGGAGGAGGAGGAGGAGGAGGAGTGGACAATCAGTAGAAAGTGATTGAAGTGATAAGTGAAGAGCCCAAGGAAGGTATGACGAGGGCATAGCACTAAGACGAGGAAAATAGTACAAAAGAGAAAAGATATTGTAACACTTCACCCACAATGAGGCATTTTGACAAGGACCATTGGCCAATGTTCAATCCTGTGCCTGAAAGTGTGCAAGGGAAGCAGTTTTCAAGGGTGCCAGTGGTCCATTGCCCCCCTCTGCACAGTAGCATCATCATTAGGGGAGACAAAAAGCAAAAAGGGGAGTGGCAGCTTACCCAAGAAATCCAAGAAGGGGAGGGGCCACATGGCCTATGGCCATGATGTGATCCATGATTTGAATTGGAGGATCTAGATAGAACATCTGAACAAAGTCAGCTAGGATGCAATAGTCATAACTTACCAATGCGCAGCCCAGTGCACTGTTCAGCCTAACATTGAGTTACCCCCATAACCTTTGCATTCATTGATTTCAGCACCAATCTGGTCGGACCCTGGGCCACAGAAGTTACAGAATTCCTTGAGGATCAAAAGTTCTGAACTCTGCATGGTTGTGAGTTAGAATGGTGAACATGTTGATGAGAACACTTTTAAACTTGGCAGGTTGTGCATCACCAGTGTCACCAGCATCACTTAATGCCACTGCAGAGCATTTTCATTTTGAAGCACTGCAAAGGGTTAGAGAACTGGAGGATGGCATGGTTTTGGCATGACATGATGTGCAACAACATGACCTTAAACAACCTGATGCCATCTCTGTGCCCTCCCCCACCCCTACGTCTGATGTCCTGCCATACCAGCCTTTTCACCATTGGAGATGATGGCAGAGAGATCCTGACATGTGAAACACAAAGACACAGGTGCTGGAGTCTATCAAAGTCGACTTCATCATTCATTTCGAGAATAATGCACTTGGTACTGGTCTTATAAGGCGTTCGTCTCGAGTACCTCCTGCCATGCTTGCACTTTTTACCAATGGTAGCTGGTTTTGCCTCCCCATAATGGTTGCTTGGCTCAACCCTTGGCTGGCTCTTGGAGTTTCTTTGTCATCTTGATCATCCTCACCCTCAGAGTTATACTTTCATTATTTTCGGTAGCATACCAGGAATGATTATGAAGTCGCAGTTCTATTAGTATAAGAATGTGAACTGAGTAGAATAATATATAGCATATGTACAAACATAGAGAGCAATAGTGTAAAGGTTGTTACCTTACTTGAGCACCTTTGCTCACACAGGTGAAGTGAACCGCTATGGGATTCACCAGAGGTGATGTACAAGGTACAGATTTAAGTAAGATGAGGGCCATCTTGACGATGGCCCTCTTTTTTAATACTAACTACGATGCACACACACGCCCAATCAACACCACATAGATTATTACTATAACAGGGCTGTTTGCTCCAAACACCCTCCTTATATAGAGACAGGAACAGCTCGAAAGGAATATACAAGATCAGGAAATGTATCCAGAAATAAAGTAGAAGATATTGAGTGACATTCAATGATACATACAGTAAGTGTGAAATAAAATGGGGGTTATGCCCCATGTACTAGATGATATACATGGGGTTACACCCACAGGAAACAATCTGATACAATGAAAAAATAAAAGGAGTGGGTGCCTCCACATGTCATCTGACTTACATCCGTGAAGGGTCCTTAGCAAGTCCACCATCCTCATCAAGCTTGAGAGGCTCCTTAATATCATCTGCATTATTTGGACTTGTAACAATGTCATAGGCAAGCACTGCCTCATTGAATCAGAGGAAAGTGTTATCCTCAATATGAGCTTGTGAGCTCATTGTGATAGGAGGGACCTCCGAGAAGAGTACACCTTGGGTTTGTGCATTGCTCTTGTACCACTCCCTGGTCTATTCAGAGAGTTGTCAGTGCAAGGGATTTGCATATCCCATTGTATGGGCCCGTAATGGGCAGTGGTGGAAGGGTTGTCAGATCCTCCGGAGTCATCGATGCAGTTGAGCATCTCTCAGGCAATGCTATGAGCCCACCAGACTGCATCATTGGCATCATGAATGGTGACACCATTGGCAGCAAGGTAAGCCATGACATCGGTCATAGTGACCTGGTTGGTGAATTCACCAATCCAGGCCAGCAGGCTGTTTTGTCGCAGGGCTGCCATCGCCCAGTCGAGAAGAGCTCAATACCTCCCTGGCAGTAGGAGAACCTGTATGAGACCCCATACCCAGACCATCCACTCGTGGCTTAACCAAGGGATGGGAGCAAGATGCTCCATCAGAAGGAATCCCACATGTGTCATTTCATGGGGGGATTCAACTCTAAATCCTTATTGTTGGGCTATGGCACCTGAGAACATCTTGCGGAGACCTCCATGTCTGGCTTCAGGGCAAGCCTGCTGACATCGTTCAATGAACTTGCTCCAGTCATTGACCAAGGCAGTGAGCATGGGTGCCTCTGGAGGAAGAAAAGCAGTTTTAAAGTTGAGGATGATCTTCCTCTGAGGATGGGTGGTGGTCTCTGCCAAGACATGAGACGCTGGTGTGGTATCAGGCACCGATTGCTTGTTAACTCAAGCAAGGAGAAGGATTGGGGTAATGGTCCCTGGAGTTGTATTTGAGCTACCCAAGGGCGACTGGATGGACTCTGGCGTGATGCACTCCTTAAATTAAAATTGGAGGGGGAGGTACCCCCAACTTGGTCTCCCTCTTTTGTTTCTCTTCTCCTTAAAGGAACTTCTTCTTTTTCTTGGCCATGTCTGCGGCCCAGATGGGTGGTTTCCAGGCCCTCATCACAGCCCTCATGAGCTTGCTCACTTCGAGGTTTTTATGTTTCCTCTAGTGATTGAAGCAAGTGATGATGTCAGAGGCCTGACGATATGAGGGGGCCCTTCCCTCTTCCTCGGAGTGGGAGGCCTTGAAGGATGGTGTTATGATCGTCATCTTCTGGACTTATCATTTCTCTTTTTCAGATCTCATCTTATCTTATCGCTCATGATCAACGTGATCAGGACGCTATCTTCTTCTTCTTATCTTTTCATTCCCCGATCCAGATCTGGTATCTTCCCTGGATCTTCCCCTTGCACAACTCCTCTTCATCTCCGCCCTGTGCAAGGCTACGTTCCCCTTTTCATTTTCCACATACATGCGTTGACCGCATTCCACACTTCTCTTCCATGGCTGTTCTGCCACACCTCATGTTCGACACATGTATCACTTAGGGCTGGCACCATTGGTAGATCCGGTACAAACATGTACACATAGTCAGTAGTATATAAAGGGCTAAGACCCGGCCAGAGAACTCTAGTCAAGTTCTCTTGGTCTTCCCCACCAAAGGTTGATCACAGCAAGATAGATTCAACCCCCTTCTCACTACTTCTCTTATATGCTCAACGAAGGTGGTCCTTAATTGGATAACTTTTGTTTGGTTGCTTCAGATGGTGCAGAGTCCTCCACAGAATTGTATAGACGGAGGAGGCCCATGATCCCGTTTTTGAACCTAACAGTGGCATTAAGGTTCCGGTAAGATGGTGTGGGAAAAGGACATCCTCCTTGGATGCAATTGCAGGTGTATTTGATTGTATTCATTTGCATTGATGCCCTTCCCCAGGATAATAATCTCCCCTAGATGGTCTTGAAGATGCTAGGGCCCATGACCAGTTCAGTGGTGTGGATGTCCTCGTAGGGGAGGATGGAGCGGATTGGTGCAGGGGAGGTTTGACATTCCTTCCCCTTGTGCGAGGAAGTAGAATAAACAGGCAGTGGGAGGAAGGGGTGAGTGATCCACCTTCCACAAGAGCTTTTTCTTTGGCACTTGGGGTGCTGTTGTGATGGGGAATGTTCCTGACAATGTTTACCCTTACTGGTCATTTGACTAGTGCGGGACACTTCATGAGAATGTGACTTGTCTTGCGACAGTGATCTGCCATAAGATGAAGAACAGGAGGAGGACTCAGGGGAGTTTGGCATTGGTGAACACAATGAAGACCGTGATTGTTTGGGCATGTTGTAGGACAACATTACAATGGGTGGTTGTGGTTTGGGGAAGAGAGAGGTCGGTGGACCTCGCATAATTAAAGTAAATGAGAATTTGAAAAGAAATTTGAGAGAAAAAGGTAATTTATTGACAGCGTGAAAAGGTAATCTACTTTTGGAAACAACACAGGCACACTATTCTATTTTTGGTTTTATTGTTTATTGTTATTTTTTGTTATTTTCTTTTGGTTAGTTCTGTCATCGCGATCCTAAGTCCCACCATTAGTGGTGGTCCTTGGGGTGCCTAGGCGTACGCTCTGCCCTGTGGGGCAGTTGGCATGCATCTGGCACTCCCTGGAGCTCGAGATACCTGTCCAGGGCCTTGAGCTCTTCACAATTGGAGCTTGGCTCCCATGTGGAATCTTCCAAATTTCATTTGATGAGCAACTCAATTTTGTTCCTCATCCATTGGTGAGTGACAATCTCCTTGTCAGTTTGCCTAACATCATAGAACACTTGAGTGTCCCACTATGGGAATAGTTCGTCGTCGTTCTTCTCATATCGGCGTAACAACCCAATATGAGATGTTGGGTGTATGCACTTTTTGTACAATTCCCCTGATACATCCAGAGTGTAGGTGTCTTTGGCACCATTGCCTTTTAGGACCTTCATTGGTCTGATGTATTTTGGGATGAGCTTTTGACCTCGTCCCTTTGACATGCTTAGATTCTGCGTAGAAAGATATACTAGATCTCTGGTCTGAAGGGCCGTCCCTTCTTTTCTCTTTTTACTCATGTGATATGATTGAGTCACTCAACTCTCAATGATGGCATCATGAGCCATCTCTAAGTGATGTATAGCGTTTTGCACAAATGTCCTCACGCCTGGTGTGGTCAAGGACTTTCCCTCATTGATGCATTGCATCAGCACGGGCATATACCCATAGTTAAGCTCGAAGGGTGTGAAACCTTTAGTTGCCCAATCCTTTTGATTGGGTTGCACCATTGCTTGTAGTATCTGAACTACATTCCAAATGGCCCTCTCTGAGGTGCCATCTGTCTGAGGATGGAATGCCTTCGACATCAGGAGCTTTGCTCCAAGCATACAGTGCAGTTTGCATCAAAACATTGATGTCAATTTTGCATTTCAATCAAAGACAATGGTTTCTGGCAGTTGGTGAAGTCAGACGACTTCTTGAATGAACTTTTCAGCGAGTTCAGCCAACTTGATCATCATCTTAATGGGTACTAAATGTACCATGGTCATGAGGTGACATAAGACAACCCAGAGGTAGTCAAACCCCTCACTCAGTGGGAAAGGTCCCATAAAGTCCATGGTGACCAATCCCCATGGTTTCCTTGGGAGTGGTAGGCTATGCAAAAGCCCTTTGGGTAATTGATTTGTTGGTTTAGTGACCTGACTGGTCGGACAAGTTTGACAGAACTTGTCTACTTCCTGGCCAAGTTTTGGCCACCAATACTTTCTGTGGATATAATCTGTAGTTCTTTGGGCACCAAAGTGCCCAAGGGCTTTATGGGCCCCATCAATTATCTGGGCAACTATGCTGTCACCCTGGAACTTCACATGTGGTAGGCATAAGACCTCCTCATTACCACAATCTTTTATGTTGAGAAGGCCATCTTTCTCTGTAAATTGAGGATAATGGCTCAGTTGAGCCGTGATCTTTGCGAGCAAGGACTCGCTTTTATATCCTTTGCGAACAGCATTGAGAAATTTAGGCTGGTTCCCATACTGCACGAAAGGTACTTGTGATGTCCTGGTGGATTCAAAAACTGTTAGTTCCTCCTTCATACTGGTGCAATGAGTATCCTCAGTCTTCCTTTCCATGGCTGAGGCCATTTCTTGTTCCTCTTGTATCTGGGTTTCCCGTTTTTCTGCAAGTTGCTTGCTTTTCTGAGGGTTGGTTTCACTCTCTATCATCACACATTTCAATTTGAGCCATTGGTCTTGGGGAAGATCATCTCATTCTGAATTCAATCGCACATGTGTGTTGGCTCAGTCAATCTCTTTATCCTGGGCATTATTTCCCTCCTCATTATTGTAGTAGCAAGACAAGCAATCCGCTACTTGGTTCTCAGAACCTTTGGCATACACTATGTTCACATTGAACCAAGATATATAGTCAATCCAACAGATCTGTCTACTAGACAGCTTCCACTGTGTTTTGAGGTAAATGAGTGCCTCATGATCAGTGACAATTGTAAAGTTGAACCTGAGGAGCTTGTCCTCCCATTTTAACAAGGCTTCAATTATCATAAGGGTTTTGTGTTCAAATGTTCTATAGTTCTGTTGAGCATCGCTCAACCTTATAACCCTGCTAGACAACATGTCTTCCAATTTCTACTGGTGTGAACACCTTTTTTATCAATGATATGACTCAAACAGTCAAGCTTATCAGCATATAGATTGTACTTCTCCTGCTCAAAGTAGAAGTCAGTCTTTTTGAGTATTTCAAAAACAATTCAGAGGTGCCATTCGTGGTCCTCCAGGGTGTTGCTGTAGATGAATATATCATCCAGATAGACGTATACAAAACATCCAATGTGATCTCTAAAGATTACTGTCATTAGATGTTGAAACATTGTGGAGGCATTACAATCCACTTGTTGCATAACCTGACTGATGGAGGTCCCGTAAATCATCACAAAGGCCATCTTCCAGATATTCTTCATTTCGATCCGGACCTGTTCATAAGCATTTGAAAGGTCTATTTTCAAGCAATATTTTGCTCTGGCCATATCCATTCAGATTTGGTCCTGATCTGGGAATGGGGTCACATCTTTGACCATGTTGTCGTTTCTCTTGCAGGAGTTGATGACTGTCTGCAATTTTCCACTCTTCTTTGGGATGCAAAGCATTGGTGTGGTCTGTGGGATGCTCTTCATTAAGCCCACATCAGTGTATAGTCAGATTTTGTCTGACAATTGTTGCTTTAGTACATTGGCACACTGTGGAAGGTGATAAGCGTAATGCTTGCCTTCATCAATCAGTGGAATTTGATGGTTAACCTCCCACAATGGAGGAAGTCTTTTGACCATTCCTTCGAGTGGATGTTTGTACTCTTGGAACTATTGGTTCCATAGTCGGGGTATATTGTTCTCTGTCAGTATTTTTTCTTTTGTTTTGATTGCAGCTAAATGCTGCTTCAATGATTTACTCGTCTTTTCCTCATGTCTTCCTTCCCCTTAGTGAGAGCCCTCACAAGGCCTTTTTGACGTCACAGGGCTTGCAAGTCAGCATGATTGTCGAGGATGGCCCGTCAGATGTTGCCAACAACTTTCTAGCAGTACCTCCCTCAACAAGGCAATCTTATGATCACCAATGTGGATCAATTTATCAGTGAAATCAAGAACAGATTTGCGTTCACGTAGGAATGGTATCCTAAGGATACAATTGTAGTGATCAATATTGGCTATATCAAAATAAATGTCAGAAGCTTTACTTCCAATTTCAGTATGGCATTTACTCCTATGTGTAATTTTTGACTGGCTGACAATGCAGCCTAATTGCAATGTGAGCTGCTGCTCAAGGGGAAATATGTTCATCCCTGTGACCTTTGCAAAGGCAGGGCTCATGAAATTACTGGTGCTACCTGTGTCAATCATGATGAAAACTTTACATCCATTGATGTTAGCTTCTATGGTCGTGCAATTGCGCAACTCTGGCACCACTCGAGGGCGAGATTCGTTTGTGGATGCATCCACTTTCTTTGTATGCAATGCATACTGGAAAGCACAGTTTTCATTAGTGCTTTCCTTGGCCCTAGTGGTGCAAATTGCAGCCATCTCAATGATTGGGTGGTCCTCCAGGCTTTTATACTTCATGGAGATCTTACTATGTGGTGTATTTACCACTACATCATCACTGAAGATGACAATCTCACTCTTTGGTAGGGTTGCGAAAAGAATGTTGTTGACCAACATTAAATCTCTTATCGCCCCCTTCTAGAGTTCCTCAGAGAACCTATTTCGATGATCATTGACAAAGTCACTATTTAAACTGGAATATATGAAGGTAATTCTATAGTATATATATATACTATTGAGGAGGGCTGAATACAGACCAGAGAATGAAGGAGGTTTGTAAGTAATTGATATGTGAGTCTAACTATGTCAGAGCGATGCTCCAGAAGTATGACATTCCAGAGCACAGTAAGTAATGTACTTATTGGAATGTGCATTGCCATAAGGCATAGTATGGAGAGGGGAAGAATGGGGAGATAAAGGTTGGAAAGTCAAGAGATGAGATATGCATGAAAGCATGCTAGAGCAGAGAAACATCCAGATGACGAGAGTTGAACTTGTAGGATTTTAGGATATGACAGAAGCAGTTGATCTTGCAGTATTGTGATTCTGAGCAACTTGTTCCCATGCCAACTCAATTGTCATCTGGTGCACAAACCAGTATAAGCATTGAAGAGCTGGCAGCGACAGAAAACTGGCTGCAAACTCTTTGTGAATGGGTTCCACCACAACAACTAAAGCAGAGGTCATTTGAATCCAACCAACCTCACTTAGCAAGAAAATTAAATAATAACTTGTAATTAGCTCTTATGTAAGACAAAAATGCTTTAAGTAAAATTGGATCCAACTATCCATAAATATTTTCTATAAAACAGATTCTTCACAAATGTTGTTGTCAATTAATTATTAAAATTTCTTGCTAAGTAAGGTTGATTGGATTCAAATGACCTCTATCTTATTTGACTGGACTGACATTACCATTCTGCTCAAGCAGTTGACAGTAGACATTGCATAAGCTCACTTTGATGACTGATGTAATGTTTTAACATATTTCAAAGGTTAGTGAATCTTCATCAGATGATGAATATGTTGGGCCCATTGCCACTACCAGTGATGCATCCCATTGATCCAAGGCTCTTGCTATGCAAGATTCCAGTACATTACAAACTTTTTAATTGCTATTTTCAGCTCATTTACTAGGGCTCCTTACCTTAGTAAAGTAAAATGTATTTGTATGCTTGTGCTACACTTTGAATTGTGCCCATCACATTTTGTTGACTCTCAGGTTTATGTAAAATCAAGGTTCATCCTCATTTTCAACTCATGTCATTGTCGGTGTGGTAGTCATTTACAGCAGAGATGCCACATACAAATATTCAACACAAGCTTGCCTTTGGATGGTTGGAGTGAGAAGTTGCATAATAGTGACCATTACAGGTCTTCCAGATGTTGCAGATGGAGAGGATGAGTTGGAGAGTGGTTGGGATTCTATTACTCTTGACTAGCTATATACAATGTGTTGAATCTTGTGTCAGTAAGAACATCTGTGGGTATACCCATGGGTGGGTGGCATTTCTGTGACTCCCAAGTAAACCCACACCCATTGGTGAGGGTGTAGGGCCTGACACCCATGGGTTAACCCATGCAGAACCCTACCCTTCATGAGTGCAGCCTTATTGTCATGGAACTCTTGTAGACTTACTGTAACCCTGGTAATGCAGCATCCACGAGTCTTGCAACCTAAGAGCAATAGTTCAAATCAGTCAGTGGTCCAATGGCAGTGAGAGCCTCCTGTGGAATTCCTCCAGCAACAACACCAACAATGTATCTGTTACAAATGCTACAATTTTTCCCCAATTTTTCCTGAGTCTCTACACTTGGTTTCGCATCTAGCCCCTATCTCTGACCCCTATCACCCGAAACCCTTCTCATAACCCCTGGGTCTAGACTGCTTAACCTCATGGCTGTCTCATACACTTCATCTCAACTTAGTGCACTGCCCAGACAGTCATATCTAGTCACTTTCCCTTGATCTGCACTGCTGCACCTCATGTCCACCTCATGGCAGCCAGCATGACTCATATTGATTCCTACTGGCCCCTCGCATCATGGAACGTACCCCTCACAATGTCCCACCTCATGTACTGTACTTCATCTCAGAGTACTATCTGACTCGCTCTAACTAGCACCAACTCACCTAGCATAGGATATCAGTAGATCTAGTGTACACATGTACAAACCCCTATCTGATATATAAAGGCCAGGAGCACAGGGCTAGAATCCCCAATCTTGTCCTCTTGGAGAGTTCCCACTCTTCACTACTACTAGACCTTGCTTACTTGCCTTTTGAATAGCTCATGCTCCACAGTGAGTACTGGTTGTTTCAGTATCATTGAACCTCTCAGTGCAATCACATCAATGTCTGCTTGAAAGTCGTGATTCCATCTAGCAAATTTGGATATCCATCACACATCTATAGGAGAGACAACTGAGAATCAAGTAGCATGCTGGAGCACCACTTTCAATCATAGTCCCGAAGGAACTTGAAGAACTGATGTAAAGCCTCTGGGTTGAGTGATGAAGGAAGGAACTTGACTTAGCAAGAGGCCAATTGAGCCAGAAAGAAAACAAGACACTATTTGTTACTATATTTCGCTTATGCATATGATAACTTTTTTCTCTTAAGCATTTCATATCCTTGTCATCCTCTTCTTGATCTCTTGTTTCTTGAGCAGGACCACTTTCTGATTGTCATTGGTCTGTTCTCTTTTTCTTTCATAGTGTTGTCCTAGTGGTTCTCCTTCCTTTCTTCTTTTCCTGCCTACAGGACGCTCTTATCTCTTATCTCAGATTCTGTCTCCTATAACCTATTTTCTTATATACATTGCGTGATCCACATCCCTATGGTTACAAGATGTTCTTTGATGTTCCATATGTTTCTCTGCTGACATGTCCATGTGCTATGCACACTATATATATACATTGATACTTTGTATTTCTATATTCTTGTTCTATGCAATTACTGCTTGATTCTTGTGTTTGAACTAGTCTCTCCTCTGTTCCTAAGTCCAGAGCTCACTTAGCTCTTGCCTCTAGTTCCACTCAGCCTTCACTTCCTTCGTATCTCTTGTGGATGTCTGGGTCTCTCCATGAGTATCCCCCACAAGCAGCCTCTAGGACTCTCAGCATAGGAATCTGGCCTTGCATAACACTATTCAGCTGCAATCTCCAACATGCTTGAAAATATGAGGATAGATTCTAAGAGCACATTGTTCATTTGGTCAAAATAAGTTGTTGATGAGTTTTAGATGTGGTGTGGGCTACATAGTGGATAGGATCTCCAAATTGTTCAGCAACAGCCATGGTAACGGTTGAAGGATTATAGGTGACACATGCCAGCATGAAGCAGTACTTGAGGTTCCCAGAATTTTGAGTTGCTCATCATATGACCAACCTCAGCTACCTTTTTAAGAGGCTTAACAATGATGGAGATCATCTCATGAGAATAGGCAATCCACAAGTACACCATGCAGATGCATATTTAGGTGGATGAATTTAGGTATATTCTCAGTACTGGTCCTTGCCAAAAGAAAAAGACTGGACGAGATTGAACTTTGAGCCACTATGTACTATGGCTTCAAATTATGTTGAACATGCAAGGAATGCTTTAGAGTGAGCTCAAAAACCCTCAGAATGAAGAACTGAAGTAGCTGCACTTGAGAAATGTCAAGATAAGTAAGATCAGTTGAACAGTTAGGTGAACATATCAGACAACCCTATGAGTCCAGAGAGATTCAAAGATGAGCAGAACAACAACAACAATAAATCAGGCATGTTAAGCCAAGATATGTTCTTTATTGTGTGCTGATGCAGCCTGTATAGACCTGTTGGGTACCCAGCCAGAGTTTGACTTGTTTCAACTTGTGGTGCTTGTCACCCATCTTTTAGAGATTCAAATCATCTTCAACAACTCTTGACTCCTTCTGCTTACCTCTGGGGGGTTGGCATTGCCAGATAAACTCAGATTAGTGTAAACTAAAACATCATGTCAAACAATTCTATGCACAAACAAACAAGTTCAAGTTACACAGTATATTATGAGACAACAGCATAGGAAGCAGTTGATCCACTGCTTAAAGACCCTGTTAATAACCTGGGTCTGCACTTTCTTCTTTTGTTTTACAGTTATTCACAACTAGTTTTGAAGAGCATATTTTGGCCACTGGGATTTTAGGAGAACTGATATGGATTTTCCATGGGAATCATATTTGGTCATAGGAAACTATGTTATAGTACCTATTCCAATTAAAGTTGAAAATGGCCAGAAGAATTTCAGACAAATTTGAAAAAATCCAGAGAAATTGGGACATATAGTAGTAAATAGGGGGGACATGAAATTAATGCATGAGAGAGACTTATACCAATGTTGGTCAATCAGAAATAATCAAACTTTCAAAAATAGTTAACTAGGCAGTAATAATGTAATTTAATTGTAATTCTGTAATGTGTATGTCTACCCCCAGATATATTGACATGTCAGTTCAGAGTTTGAAACCTCCAGAGTGTGAGTGCACCAATAGTGCATTCTTAAAAGGATATGAAGGTGGAGAACATTTGACAAAGACCATCAATCAGCTCACCCTAGTATTGGCTTTTCACTGCTGTTGTTCATATCACATGATTGAAGATCATCTTTAGAATGCTTTTGTTGTTCAGAGGCAAAGAATATGGTAATTAATTGATGTCTCTTAAAGAATTCTCAATCAATGAAGTGGCATTCAGCAACTGCCAACTAAGCAATGCCAAAAAAGGACACATATACCTCCAGCAATGAAAAATTCCACATGATTCTTGTTCTTAAGGCCTGTGGAATTGAAATGGACCACAATATCTTATTCTCCAAAGGCTGCCACCAGGCATGGATGTACTTTTCAAAGACCTCAAATGCTCCTGTGTTATGAGAATTCTACCCTAGAGTAAAGTGTTGCACTCACCACTAGGGGCATATAGAAGCCTGCTACTGTCTTGCCTTCTTTGCCCTTTGAATTGGCAAATTACTAAAAGCTCTTTCCTTTATTGAAGATATGAATTCAATGTTGGACCCTCCAAGCATCAGCATGATGTCAGCATGAGCATTCATGATGACACTAGCCTGTATACTTCCTATAGAACTCATTGTTAAGTTAGATATTAAGATAGGGTCTACTTTTTCATAGCACTGAGGAAGCCATAATATGTTGGTGACATTGAAATTGCAATGCACCCATCTATCCTGCTTTGTAAATATAATATACGGCTATTCATCAAAATGCATTTGACAGTTGAATTCCATCCAAGCTGCATGTTGGTCACATTCCTAATTAGATATAAGAGAAATGTAACATTGTCAATGCTCTAGATCAGACAGAAAAACTGTTAGAGTAGAATCATTCACTACCTTATCACTTATGTAACTACCTAGATTATCTCGCGGCCGCTCTCGTAGCATTCTTTATCTGCTATCATGAATAACATCTGTCGCTTCATCACGCCTCACCCGCAAGTTGCATTCCCGGCACACAACTTTTCAACAAAAACATAATACAGTTGGATATTATACTATAAGAAAGTTAATAGGCTGTGATGCAGCAAGGAGTGTATGACTGCTATACCAAAATCTCAATCATGAGTCCAAAGGCACTGTTCATTCTGATGTGGTGAAACTTGTAAGGAATGGAAATATCAAACCAGTGGATCCCATGCACAGAGATCCCATAGATAATGTACACATTCAGATAGAATGTGTCTTTGTGTTCTGAGAATGGTGTCATAGATGGTTTTGCAGTAAAATAGACATAGTGATTGGATATTTGGCCAAATATCTTTGAAACAATGTCAATGAATGGTTTAAACATCTCATTTTCAAAGACATGCTGTCTTCTTTCTAGGTAACAAGTACATGAACCAAATATATATGTTTCCCAGACAATGGCTTTTGCCTCCATGAATAGAATACTAAAAGCTAGGGATAAAGATCTACTAGGAGTGAGTTGGTGAGATGTTTAGTGTATCAGTAACATGAGTTGTTTGTCAATTCTCAATGGTTGTTGAAGTGCTCAGAATTAAAGTTCGCTTCAGAGGGTAGTCTGGTTAGTAAGGTGATACATTGGTGACTATCTAAGGTGTTTTAGTCAACACATTTGTAACTTGATTATATTGCCACAGTAAGAAGTTGCTGTTCAGGTATACTGGCACTATCCCTTATTCCTTTGGGTGAGTAGTCAGATGAGTAGCAGGGATTGCTGCAGTACTAGTATTTTGGATTGCTAGGGATTTGTTCCCTTTTGTTCCCCTATTTAGGGTTTTCTCCCAAAGGGTGTCCTAGGTCACATGCACTAATGCTTTAGGTACAAGCCTTT
>MU130907.1:52375-63605 GCA_015039435.1 Imleria badia
CCTTTACTTCTAGCAATGTTTCTAGTTGTTCTAGAGCGTGGGAATTATCCTGCACAAGGTCCTCCTCTGGGTATCTGTGGAGAGAACTCCAAGTAATAATATTGAGCTCAAGTTCTATTGAACTCTAGGGTGCTCAGCTGCTCTCTGAGTGGCCTGAAATACACTCCTTTTATAGATAAATAAGTTGCAGTGCTAGCCAATCAGGAGTCTTGGCTGCCTACAAAGATGCTTACCAATTCCAAGACTGTGATCATCAAGCCTAGTCATATGTGACTCATTACATGCTGCTTTGCTGCCTAATCTTACTGACAGCACAACAGTATGCCAACCATCTTGCTTGACAAGGAGGATCAAATCATTACAGCTGTTGCAGATAAACCATCAGATGACTGGAATGAATCCACATGGCAATGCTTCAAAGTGCTCCATTTGAAAGGGCAAGTTCATTCCACTTGTATGTGATGTCTCATATAGTGGAGGACAACAGGTATATCATCAGTTTGCTTTCAAAAGCAGCACCTTGTGAACCCAGATAAGCCCCTGAAAACCTGGCTCATACAGATCAAAACCACAGGCTCATCTGGGACATCAAGTAAAGCAATGCCATCCGGTGGGCAGCTGGGTTCATGACCAGTAAGTTGTCCAGGTGTCTTTGCCATGTATGCACTCAAGATTTACAATGAGTATCACAGCAATCTATCTTCATTGTTTAACTGATATGACCTTCTTGAACTCAACTTCACCAACAGCATCTTTCCCACTGCCACTTTCAACTTCAGCCATCAAGGGGTTATGCTGGATCACATTGACAACACCAACATTCCATTTGGATTCTATGAGAAAAGCATACAATGACTGTCAAAATGAAAAGGACAAATAAACAGTAATATATACTATATAGGATCTGTCTGCGTCAATATATGGACAATAGAGGCAGGAATAGAACAGAGAAACTTCCTGCTGAAAGTTTATCCACTGTTAAAGTGTAATTTCCTCCCTGTTATTAAATGTATAGCTAGCACAAAGATATTATAGGTTGCTAGTATTGGAATCATATAATATAAATGTCATATAAAATTAGTATAACATTTTGCATAATAAAGTTGAGCCTACAAATAAGTTCAATCTGTTCAGTTCATGTAACAAACCACTACATATCCAAAACATCTCTCTTAAGCACAGCCATCAGTCAGACAGTTACAATGAACCCTGTGTTCCTTCCTGCAGATTTCAAATAGTGGACCAGCCCATTAACATACACTCCAAGCACTTATCTAGCTGTTCTAACCACCATGCTAGACTCTTTTCTAGTGTCTTCAGAGGACCAAACCTTACAACAGAAGCTTGTATTTCCATCATGCTGGCTTACATGGCTTCTGGTCATGACTATAGGACAAGATAGTTCATAATCAAATATGCTGCATCCCTAATTTTCCAAGGGGTATAGTAGTACATATCGCTATAAAATGTGCTCAGATCCAATACTTTGGGGCCAGTACTGTGTGAAATTCTGCATAACACTCTCAAAGAGTTTGATGAAAGCAGGAGGTTTCTTGTTCACACAGAGCTCCAGGATACCTCTTCTAAGATCTATAGAGTTTTTAGTACAAGGTCAAAAAAAAAAAAGGCAAAAACACTCACAGGATATCTCCTAGCACCATCCAAATCCTCTGCTACATTGGAGCACAGGAGCCCTTTTAGCTCTAAGACAGGCTGGACTGGAGAATTATATAGATTCTTTAACCTAAGCCACATACTATGACCATAAGATTCTGACCCAGCAAATATATGCACTAGCTGTGATAATGGTATATATCTCTTGCTACAATGAGGATCAGTAGTACTAACTACTTTCAAGTTACTTTGCACGCATGATCACGTCACATTGGGGCACAAGCATAAGTTTGGAAATGTAGTATAATTTTTAGGTGTTGATGTTCCATTTTCAATGCATACCATGATGCATTGCTTGAGTACAGCAAGCACCCTGATTTCAAAATGAAATTCAATTTACAGTATGTCTCAAATGGCTTGATTCTAAAGGGCTGTGAGTATTGATTTCCAAACAAGAGAAGAATAGATATGGCTGATTGTTTCACCATGCTATGAAAGAAAGTTGATCCAGTCTATTTTCCTCCTCCCCAGCAAGTTGAATTATATGCTTCCTAGCCACAACCATCAATCAAAGAGTGATCCCTATTGTGAACAGCCTGAGTATTATGGGTCTAGTCATTCATCTCAGGTTCCTGAATCCAAGGGGTGGAGGGGCTCATCTAAGTTACAACTTCTGTGTGATTTTTTATTTCTATTTTCCATTTCTTAGTATTCTCTTGCTTGTTCATATGTTTATTTGTGTCTATGCTAGCTACTATAGAACTGTGAACCCCAAGAAATTCCTGCCAGGTCAAGACAAAGTTAAAAAGTCATAATATAAATTATGTTATGCTATAAGACAACAAGTTCTTCCATAGACATTGTAATAGCATCTATTAGGTTATCATTTAAGAGTGTGGACTATGCAACATGTAGTAATAAAGTATAGCCTGGGGTATGAGCAGTAAGGAGGGAAACAAAGATGAGGATGGCGTAATGGCACAAAAACAAGAGTGAGGGCAAATCAGAAGGTGATGGCCCAACCATGTGAGGCTGACAGTGATTCAGAGGGTAGTGATGGCATGCCAGTGTGAGGATGATGGTGTGGGGGTAACAGCATGAGAATAAGTATGTGGGCATGAACATGAGGGAATGATGGTCTAAAGTGAAGTGAAGAAGGAAGCATGGTTAAGCACCTCAAAAAAATATCTTCTTCCTATCACTGGGATTGTGGCTCACAAGGATGGTTGGGTTCCCACATGTGCCTTGTTTATTTGGCATCTTGCACTGAGCTTGTGGTTTTGGGAAGTGAGAGTACTTGTACTCCATTGTATGATAGAAGGTGTGGTAAGAGATTGCTAAGGTGGATAACATTGTGGTCCATAGTCTCATAAGGAAATCTTTGGATTAGGCACTTGATCTTTGCTTTATTACAGTGTCAGGAGTGAAAATCAGTGGAATAGGAAGAAGTGCTTGATCAAGTCTCTACTACCTAGCTTCACAGATTCAACTCTCTACGAGTGGAGTTGGAGATTGGATGGCCACGTTGGGAAATTGAGTGGTCCGCAGAGTCTTGTAGAGGATCTACCCACCTATTAATCACAGTTGGTCGCATACATACATGGCTAGTGCTGGTGCTATCACGGCTAGATTCAAATCCAGGATGCTGCGACTGGTCTAAAACGAAATCTTGATGCTGATCTGAGTATAAAACGGTCGCTCGACCACATTCTCACCAAGTCCATATTTATCACTTTCTCCACTGTAACGTCTTCACGTAATCCTAACGAGCCAAAGGCTCAGTTTTGGGCCTTCGGCCCAAGAAGAGCGGCGCACTGCGCGCGTGGCCCTGTTCCTCAGCAAGGAAAAACCACATGGCAAAACCATGTGCTTTCGGATTAGCCGACGCAAGCGAAATAAGCGCCATAGGTGTCGGGTAAGGTACATATTTTTGCCTTGCCTGCTAGTTAGTTGATGTCTGCTGGTTGCCCAGGCCTATTTACCTGAGACCTCTGATTGCACTACAGAGTAGAGACTTGATTGAAGGCTGTCAAGGAGACTGATAGATCTTTGATCTGTCACTTCATTCTTGCTGTCACCTTTCACTTTGTCTCAGACATTTTGCCTTTATCTCTGTCATACTTCTGCTCCGATTGCCATATAGTTAATTCTTGACTATCTTTCTGAAGACTGGACCTGGACCTTTCCCATTGGACTTGGATTTCCTTCATCTCGACCTGAATTTTCTTTCCCTAGATTTATTTCTACCTGGACCTTTTATCTGAACTTTGACATCTTTAAGATATTTATCTTGAGCATAATCAATCTCACCTTTGACCACAGTGAGTAAAAGACAGAAATAGAAGATTTCTCCTTGGTTGGGATAAGCAGCATACATACATATGTCCAATGGCTTTGCTTTGGCAAACTTTCCATTTAGCCTGACTACATTTCAAACAAATCTCTTGGGAAAGTTCTGGTAGAGGTGATTATGTGCTCCAGCAGCAACAAGTCCAGGATCTTGATTTGCCTTGAACCATCCAAGTAGTTGAGTATTCTTGACATTTTCAACCACTTGATCAATTTGAGCTTCTGCACGAAAGGCCACAGACTGTTGACCTAAAAAATAAATGGATAGACAATAGACAGCTGGCCACTCCATGTGCATTGGGAATTCAAAGATGTTGTGGCATGCTTGAGTGGAGATATATTTGGCATCAAGATAAGTAAGAATCTCATCATGACCTTCTATCTGGATGGTGGCACAATCTGGGCCCTTGTAAATGTACTTGTGGATATATTTTACTGCATTGATGGAGCCACAAACTTCCAGATTGATGTGACAGTCAAACTGGACCAAAAGTTCTCTTGGATGAGGAACCATACATCTGTTGTCAAAGACATCCTGATGCTTTTGAACAGTCCTGGCAGTGTCAGGGCGAGCATAATCAGGATAGCCATCCTTTTTGATGATGATATGTGGAGTAAAAGCCTTGGGAAAGTGCTTCTTGTAGACATTGTTCTCAATGCACCTTTGAGAAGAGCAAGGACCATGGAGCATGTACTTGGTGGCAGCAGAGTAAAGTTCTGGATGAATATTGGGATCTAGAATTTGTGCTGAGATGACAGCATCAATTTGCTCCACAGTTCTAATCTTGTCTTGTTCCTCCAAGAAGATGAGAAGATGCATATGGGGTAGGCCCCTCTTTTTATACTCAATGGTGTAGACAAATCCAGCCACACGTCCAAAGTGGTCATTTCGAATCTTCAAGAGAGAGCTTGCTGCTTGGCAGGAAAGACTCTAGCAACCAAGTCAGGCCTGTTCACAGTAATTTGACCTATTGGGATGTATGATCAGTGAGTAGATCTATAGCAGATTGAAAGCATGTACACATCTGGAAGAAGATTCTGAGTGATTTCTGGCCAGCTTCTATTGGCAGTCATGGTTAGAAACAGATTAACTTTTCTATATTCTTGACAAATGGCCAAGGAGTCCTGCAGGAGTTGATGCATATAGCAAGTTCCACCTTTGTGAGAGGAAGGCAAGATGACCTGCCCAACCTGACCCATATCCTGACCAGAATCCTAACCCATATGATCTCTCAATCCTTGATACAAATCAGCTCTAAGTTTTGTGTGATTGTTTGCAATCCAAGTCAGGTTGAACTGCTCAATGGAAGCCCAGGCATCACAGACCAACTGCTGGAGGAGCCTATGATCCTTGAAGAGATTTTGGGGTTCTATTTCAGGTGAGTGTGTATGAAGCCTATAGGCATACCAGAGCATCTGAGTGACTTTCTTGGAGCGATGTTGGTCAAAAAGAATGTCCTTCAGGGAAAAGGTTGAGTGCTTCCCGTCCAAGAACAATAGCCTCAGTGAGGTCCTGCATCACCCTGAGTTCCATGAGCTTGTTGTAAGGGAATATCCAGATGTCAACCTTCTTTTCCATGTAGAAAGAAGAGAACATAGTGAAAAGGAAGGTAGGATGGATGGAGATTGCTTATATGACATAGGCCACCACCTTGCAAATGTACAACAATATCATGATCAGCTTTAATGTGCTGAGAGCCATCTCTAGGAATGATGGCAGCTATCTCATCCACAGTGGGAAGATTGTTCAGCATATGGATAAGATTCTCTAAGCATGTTATGAAGATCTAGCAAAATTCCATGATTGAGTAGGGGGTTGTGATTAGCACATCTATCTGTTGCCTGTTGTAGATCATAGATGTAGAGTTGAGCATAGGAGGGTTGAAGATAATTTGATGGCATGAGTGCTCCCATCAGATGATGAAGTGCATCATGAATATGGAAAGAGGCTAGACCCATAACTGAATCACTCATATTAACACCAACAGAAGTAAATGCCAGAGCATTGTTATACTGGTGAATTTTCTTTTTGAACTCAGTCTGGTCCTGGGGGTCATCAAAGAGAACCTGAAGAGCATGTGGCAACTGCTGAATGAGAGGAAGATTGCCTTGTCCTTGTAGATAGCATATGCCAAAGTGAGAATTGTGAACACAAGAGTTGGAAAGCTTCTCAGAGATAAAATGCAAAGCATGGCAATTGGGACACTGTATGTTCATAGTACCCAGAGAGTGTATTTGAACAGGCTCAGCATATTATCTTCCACTAGGAGGAATGCAATAGGGTGGTTGAGGGTGAATGAAGTCATCAGAGCTGCTAGAAGAGCTGGAGCTAGAGTCATCATCACCAGGATCAGGAGTGGGTAAATGACATCTTGGTGAAGAATGTCTGGATACAGATGATCTGTGTGAGGGAGGACCAGAAGGTGGAGTAGGAGACCTTGAAGGAGGATCAGATCTAGAGGATTGTACATTAGAGACCTTCCAATCAATAATATTAGCAGATGGATGCTTACTGTTGTCTTGCCTGGTCTTGCTCATACTGTTCTGCTGAGCGCTGACTATGTTCTCTCAAAGCATCTGAGAGCAAAGATTGAGAAAGTTGTTGGATTTGCTGAATTTCAAGGTCCTCTTGATGTTCATGCTCCTCTACTTCTTGCTGCAACATCTGTTGCTGCTCTTGATGAAGTCTCTAATGATATAACTCCTATCTTTTCAATGCCTGTTGCTGCTCCTCAACAATTCTTTGATGATGTAATTGCTCTCTCTGTAATGCTTGTCTTTGCTCCTCAGCAATCCTATGATGATGTAGCTGCTCTCCTTGCAATCTTGTTGTTGAAGCTCCAACAGTCTTTGATGCTCCAGTTGATGTCTTTGTGCCAGCTCTTGCTGGAACTGCATGTGATGCTGATGCTCTTGCAACTGCTGATGTAGTTGTTGCAATCCCATAGAATGTTGTTCCTGCTGAGCTTGTATATATCTTTGGTCCTCTGCCTCATGTTGAAAATTACTGACATGTTGATGGATCTGTGGATTTTGTGGTGGAGGGAATACAGGACTAGGTTTAGAGTGAGCAGCAGAAGAGCGATTGTGCATTTGATTACACTGCCTGTTATGATTCCAATTAAAGCCTTCCATTAAGCGAGCGCTGTAATCCACCCAAGCACCCATTTGAGGAAAGCTTTGAGGCTATGAAGGGGGTGGCACAAATGCTTGATAAGGTAGTGGCTGATTTGAAAGTACAGGTGGCTGGAGAAAGGCAGATGGCTGGAGAAAGACAGGTTGCATTAAAAAGGGCAATGGTAATAGTGGTGGTGGTGGTATTTAGTGTTTTAAAGTCCAGTTAGGTCCAGTTTTTTGACACATTTTTGGCAAAACTGGACCTGGACCGGTCTTGGCAATCACCCAAAAAGGAAATACCAGACCAAAACCACAAAAAACCAGTTCTAAATGGTCTCTCTTGAATTTTAACCTGGTTACAACCAGTTTTCTTGAAAGACCATTCTCACGCCTGTATCGCTGGTCCGGATGCCAATTGGATCCTACTCATAGCATTCCTTTGACTCAATATTTATGAAATTCAGTTCATAGGAACCCAAGATATGCTCATTTTAAAATAGCATGTCATTTATAGCCCACAAAGTAGGCATATCAGTGAAAGAATTCAAAAGAAATGCCAAAAAGTCTAGTGAAATAATGGAACATAGGGGGGAGTATGCCCAATTAAGAAATGTGGCTATGCACCAGTTGCAACTGGTTGCAACTGGTCAGTTGCAGTTTTTTTTATTTGTCACAATCTGAGAAAGACTGGACCACTTGAACCAGTCCAAAGCAGTCCAGTTTGGTCCAGTTGCAGTCTTTTTGCAGTTTTGAACTGGACTTTGTAACACTAATGGTATTTGCATCTGATTGTTATATATATGTTGCATATAGTATGCAATCTAATGATGGAATATTCTAGGAAAATCTTCAACTGGGACATAGGGATCAATCTTGAATTTAAATTTAGTACATTATATATTTATATAACCGATTGAAATAGACTTACAATTCAAGTCAAAGCAGGAGGTGGAGATTGCATGGTAGAATGGGAATGACGATAAGATGAAGGAGAACCAAGCAACATTATGTTCTGAAGGCTGTGGATCACACACTTTGAGGGACCTGCTCAACAGAGATGTTCCATTTGGTGGCATCACTGTGCTGCTTAGTGGAGACTTTAGACAAACTCTGCCTGTTATTCAGCATGGATTAAGAGCACAGATCATTCCAGCTACTCTTACCCACTCCAACCTTTTGCCCAACATGAGTGTCCACTATCTTCATCAAAACATGCATCTTGGCCAAGATCCAGAGTCTGATGAATGGGTATAGCAGCTTCTCCATATAGGTGTCACTGATGGAGATCTCCAGCTTTCTGAACACATGCATTGTGGTGATGACATGCCATCTCTCATTAATGCCATCTACTCTCAGCTTCTGACTGGAAACCAGCATCCTGTTGATCAATATTTCATGGATTGTACCATCCTCAATCCCAGGAATGTCCAGGTCCATAAAATCAATGCCACCATCCTGAACTCTGCTGCACCTTGAGAGAAGTTCATCTATTTTAGTGCAGACTCAGTCACTGAGCAAGAATACAACTATGTGCTGCCAGAGGTTCTTCATACATTCAATCCTTCTGGATTTCCCCTTCACAAACTGGAGCTGAAGGTTGGAGGACCACTGATGCTGTTGTGCAACCTGGATCCCATTTATGGTCTCTGCAATGGAACACAGTTAAGGCTGATCAGATCTACTTAGTGAGTCTTGAAGTGTCATAGATTGGGTAGAGATGGTGGTGACAATGTGGTATTGATTCCTTAGATTTCCCTTGACTCTGGTTTAGGAGACTCACCAGTTCCATTGTGGCAATTTTAATTTCTAGTGCATCTAGCCTATGCCATGACAATCAACAAGGCTGAAGGACAAACAGTAAAGCATATTGGTCTTAACTTGAGCAGCCCTGTTTTCTCTCATGAACAGTTATATGTGGCCCTTTCACATTGCACCCATCTTAGAAACATCAAAGTTCTATTCTCTAATCATGATGAGAAAAGAAATATCAAGACAACAAATGTAGTTTGAAATGAAGTATTTAGAAACTTGGAATTGTAGTTTGTATTATATTGTACCAACTTGAACATATCATTCTGAGATGAAACTAGAATAAAGCTTTTCAACCACCCTTTTGGTCCAAAGATCCAAAAGAAATACTTGCTACCGAATTCAAGTGGAGTGCCAAAGGCACGAAGCAAGAATTCGCAATTTGATACAAACAATGTAGTAGGATGAAGGATTTCACTACAAAATTGGGATGAAGCATTGCGTCCGCCTTTTGGGCCAACAGCTCATAGAGACAGAAAGTGCATGAGTGCCCAATCTGTTGCCAGATTGTGCTAGTCAGTGTAAAGTATATGATCTGGTTGCAAAGTCCATTTTCTTCTATACCCTGAATGAACTCCTACATGAACATCTCACTGATATTGTGCAGATTGACCAATTGATGCCCCGTATGCAGACCACATCCAAGGTCATCCTTGTCCATGACAGTCATAAGTGCATAGCCCAGAATTGCCTTTTGAGGATCTGCATCGACACATTCAAAAACAGATTGTACCTTCCGCTTCTCTACTCCCTCTATAGCAGGGATCTATATGAATGGGTTGGTTGGCATGCATTAACACCATGACTACTACTTACATATTTTTCTATTGGCAGCTAATTAGTCCAGCATAGTGAGTGGCATATTCTGGCGCTAGATTGTGCACAAATATCTACATACCTGTGCATCATCTTTCCCTTTGCCCTTTGACTTCTTTGCCTTTTCTTTGCCCTTGGCTGTTTCCGTGGTGGTGGTGGCGGCAGTATCTGCTTGCAGCTCCTACAACCATTATCATATGTGAGCACAATCAGGCATTAGATTATGCCAGCTATATACACTTGCCTGCATGCCCTCTTCTTGTGTGGTAGTGACTTTAGGCAAGGTGGACTTGTCCTAGACAATACATAGTAGTAAGCAGTACAATCTGGCACCAGATTATGCTAGACACTTGCCTGAGTGGTAGTAGCAGTGTTGTTGTTGTTAGGGTTGTTGTTATTGATGGCCTAGATTATACACAAGTGTTAAAACCAACAAATAGAATGAAATTATTATTTACAGTCATGAGTTTAGTTTGTTTGTTTGTATGTGTTTATAAAAGTTCCAAAAGAGGAAGGTTGTGGTTGCAGTTCAAGATGTGTTTTGAAATATAGCCACTGAGTGACCTTGCTTATATAGGGCAGGCAATGATTACATAATACTTTACACTGACTAGCACAATCTGGCAACAGATTGGGCACCCATGCACTCTCTGTCTCTATATACCACAACACGAGGTCAATGATGTTGCTCTGTCTGTGCGACCTCGGAACATCCATCAACCACCTTGTAAATGCCATCTGTGTTTCAAAGTGCATTTCTGCCCACACTCTCACACCCTCCTCATGATGGATTGCAAACGCACATGGTGCCACAATGTCTGCATATTCACAGCTCACCGCACCACTGCCACTTCCTTTCTTGAACTTGGTGAAGATGGGATGAAGTTCATCACTGATCTGTGGTATGTGACAGACATAGCAGATCTTGTGGTCGTGCTTTCCATACTTGAGCTATTGCCTCCATTCTTTGTAGGCATTCCAGGTGACCTCCAGGTCGACATGCATGGTTGTGCAGGAATAGAGATCATAATGCCATGCCATGACCACCCCCTTAGGCTTGTGCACCAGGCAAATACAGTACACTGTCTCATAATGAATAATATAATAGTGAATAATATTCAATAATGAATGACCAGACCTGGGAACCACCTTCATCCCAGCCAAATTATTCACGAAATGTCATACTGAATAATGAATGCAATTTTTTGGGGTTATTCATTTACATGTTAGAAAATTATGGGGGTTTCCACATACCTTGAGTCACAACTTGCAATTTTAAGTGAAATTTAGCATCTTAACAACAATTCCATGCCACCTGAGCCTGTCCTGAAAGCATGCAAGCCTTGAGATGACTGCAAACCCTATGACTGGGCTCTAAAACCCAAGGGTCCCTCAAAGTTCGGTCAACCCAAGACATCTGCCCTTGTGCCACTCATCAGAATCTCACACTGAATTTCTCCCACTAATTCATCCCTATATTCTTATAATATTGCATATATCTCTTTATATAATGTTTCTAGCTATT
>MU130908.1:670-63144 GCA_015039435.1 Imleria badia
TCGTCGTGCCGTCGTCGTCCTGAGGACGAGGGAGAGGGCAAGGGCAAGGGCCAAGGCGAGGTCACGGGGTGGGTGAGGGGAGAGCCCAAGAGCGCGTCGTCCTCGCGTTGCGTCGTCCTCGTCCTCGTGTCATCGTCGTGGTTGTTGCATTGTTGCGTCGACCTCGTCATCGGAAGAGGGACAGCGCGAGGGCACGTCGTCGTTGTGTTGTGCCAATGGACGGGAGGTGACCGCACCAACCAATGTCACGTGTTGCGTTCACGCCCAAAAATCACAAGTCCCCGAGGATTAGGACAATTAGGTGCATTTAATTAGCAATCTAATAATCTAATGTAAACTCAATATGTACTCGCTTGTCACCGCCGCCGATCTGTGACACGCTGTGCGAGCTGGGGCTCTGTCTGCTGTCACTTTGTGGCGCTGTAATATGCTGTAATATGTTGTAATATAATGTGTAACTGTGCCAAAAAAGGTGATTTACAGATGCACTCGAGCACACCTTCTGCTCGAGTTTGGAAGAAGTTCACCACGTCTGTCTGTGATGCATCTGGGTGTGTATCCACATAACCAAAGACTGTCATCCAGTCATAAAGGGTGAGATTTTTTCCTTGCTTTGCCTCGAGAGGTTTTGCACTGCTGACAGGCCTGGGACCTGGCCCACTCTTTTGCAGTGCTTCCTTGGGCTTCCGCTTGTACGGAGCAGGCTTTCGACGGGGCTGGCACTTTGGAACAATTGCCATGGATGTAGGAGACTTGGAAATGGCAAATTTTTATTCTCTGTGGGCCTGGATAATTTGGGTCTGAGTCACTTCACTCCAATACGCTTCCGGCTGCCAGTGGGCCTAGGCCTGCCTAGCCCCACTAAAATTGAATCTCATAATGTATATTTCACCTGTCTGCCCTATACATTATACGTTGGACTGTATATTGTCATTTCTCCTGCATTCCATGATGGGAGCTGCCCAAAGTCCATACATTATGAGATATATACACTACTACCCTATATGTTATGAGTAAGTCTACTGTAACAGATATTCGTGGAAAACCTTTGGTGAGCTTACTGGGCGCTGAACGATTTGATTTATCCACGGTCCCTAGATTGATGGCAAGATCATCCATGAGGTCGACCAGCGAGCGCGCGCTTCCCGATAAAGACCTTGGGCTTTCACATTCGAAACACTTATCCCCCGTTACTCACTGATCGCGGAATGGGACAATTCGCTCTTCGTGTCCACCAACCACCCAAATACAAAAGTGTTGCCACCGAGAAAATGACTACTCCACCGCATGGTACGCAAACAAGTAAACAGAGACTTGTCTCATTCCTGGCCAATGCGTGTCCTATCGACCAAAAATCAATGTTGTGGCCACAGAGTTAGCTCAACGTTAGCACACACGGAACCTGATGGAGTCATTACTGACGATGTCACACTTTATTTACCTCTCATAGGTCCATCCCTCTAGCCTCTATCACTGTGGGCTACCTGGAATATGTGTACTGAGAGGATGTCCAAGTATTTCTCACGTCTCGCTAGGCATTTCAAGCATGGTACCAATTAAATTCAAGCTGATACCTCTTGTTGTGTGACGATTGGTGCAGTTTCAAGTTCATTGTTTTTAGGTTGTTATTCTAATGACAGGTTCCACCGCTCAGTTCGAGTCATGCGATTGTGCTGTGGTACGTTTGGTACTCGAAATGAAAAACGCTGCTATCATCGCCATAGTCCCTGGTTCCATATATGTATGTAATAGATGTGGCTGGTCTCACAGTTGTTCATTCTTTCCAGACAACTCTTTCGTGTTCCATCAGGTCGTCTATGGATCATACCATGATTCCGTGTTGGAATGCACTGCCAGATCATAATTATTAGCCACATGACATTACGTTACAAAGCCTCACTCCAGCCGCAGTCGGAGTCCAGCACGACACAGCTATTGGGGCCTGGAGCTGGCAGCTGTTAAATAGTTAGCAGTCGCTCGTGTCCGTACCTACGTTCGAATCAAGATGGCGACCAGTAATGCTGCACTTCCTGCCATGGCCAAGATCTCGATGATCGGGATATGGGTTGAGACTGTGTTGTACGGTGCGTATTGCATTATCTTTTCTGCACATCCCCCGTAAGTTGTAACTCGCATACTCGCAGGTGTGAAGTAAGGTTGAATGCCTCAAATGAACCCTCTTCATTGATTAATAAACTGTAGCTGCGTCATGTACGGACTGTCCATGTTCGTTCTCTTGCGTGGAGGAAAGATCGCCACACTGCGCTGGTAGGTGCCATGATGTCCCACATGAAAGTGCATTGCTGAGCATGTGCGATTGGTAGGATGCTCGTAGTGATGTCCACGATACTCTTCCTTCTCTGCAGTACTCATGTCGGGGCATCTCTGCAACAATTGCTCGACGCATTCATCTATGCGCCACCTGATGTACCCAACTATTCCACAGTATATTGGCTCAATTTCAACGCTACACCGTGCGTACTCAAGAACATCCTGTATGGCACTCTGGTACGCCTTGTGTACTATCATACTAAAGCTTGCTCAAGGGAACGATTAAGGTACTCGCCCAACAGGTCATTCTTGTAAGTTAAATATAGCTACAATGACGTGGGTACTGAGACGTGCACTTGTTATCAACGAGATTTGGCGACTTTATGTCGTCTTTATGCATGATTGGAGGGTCGTCGTACTTCCCGTAGGCAGTTAATCACCAAGATCATCCATGGTATTTACTGAGATTGCCCTACAGATTATTTCAACGGCCGGCTGCGTGGGTTCGTGAACTCCACGTTGTGCTTGATGTACTCGCCGACATCTTGTTAGGTTCCGCTTATGCAGCCTCGGCCGTAGCTACGCGCCCAAACTATGGGTTGCCGGCAACGAACGATCTCCTTTTATCAGCATGGGCGTTCGGATTCATTCTCAATGTGTCCGTCACGTTGGCGATCGCAGGGCGTCTCTGGTGGATGGGTCGGAGAATAGGTTCTTTGACCTCTACCTCTACCGGATTTGTGTCCTCGATATACGTCGTCGTCGAATCGGGCGCTCTCTCCGCGGTCGCCAATACCGTTGTGCTTGCACTCTACGCAAACCCCGCTGCGTTGACCGGACTTGATATTGCTTCTCAGCTGGTTGTATGTGACTTGCCATTCCTCTTCTTGTGCTTACTGAGTTGCTTCGTCTTGCAGACATTGGCGCCACTCTCGATCGTCGTGCAGGTCGGGCTGACCGGCCGATATCATGTTCCGAGCGGTGGTTCCTCGAAAGCGATACCAATAGCACAGGACAAGGTCATATTCCGAGTTGGCAGTCCTCGAGAGGAAGACTCGCGGAATGACCTGGCACTTCACGCTGTACTGTCTCGCTCCAAGCCAAGCTCTGCGCACAATGATCATGTTTAATGATATTTTACCATGTACGCTCGTAGTTATATAGAGCTTTCTCCGCCTTCGCTGCTGTGTACGTACTAGTCCTTATACATATGGTCACGGCGCGAGTCACCGCGATCATGTCAACACCGGGTTCTGCCGCGGCGAGATGTGACATCCCTTTCCACCACATCACTCGACGTGTTCTTGACAAACTGCCTCAATCTCCAACCATTCCATGTCTCACCACAGTGAGCTTATTACTCATGGGTGCAGCACTGCTCGAGTTCCTCTCTGATTTTCGCTTCGCGAATTCAAGCATCAGCCTCAGGACCAAGTGCTCCGACCTTTCTTCTCCTTGTGATCAAACGTTTAACTTTCGCCTCCCGTACCCACTCCAGCTCGCGCTCTTGTACTTCACCTTCACTTTCCCACTGAAAACAATACCCTCAAACAGGTGTTGCCAATCCCATTGTGTCCACTCATGTTACGTTTATCCTTTGTACCGGACACTACAGTTTGACCCGAACGACCAAACCCTAACTTCACGATAGAACTCACACAAGACAGCAACTGGGAAAATAGGAGAATTGTAGTTGTGGTGCGGTGAATTTCCCAAGGGTTTGGAGTTGTGGTCAGTCGTATCATGGACACTCGCCTTAGTACGTGCAAGCCTAAAACAGAGACGGAAACTGTTGTTACGTGATGATGCAGAGTCAAAGTCGCTAGACGTCGACTTGTTTGCTGTACGGCTCAACGAACTCTCTTGGGCGTGGTTCCTCACAAAGTGGTTCCAGCTTCCTTGTGTCCAACTCGAAGACCTCCAAGTCGCTGCTCCTCGCACCAGGAATCTAGTGTGTTTACTGCGCGAGGACAGTATGCTTGACGTCGCTTCTCAACTGTATGTGTCAATCAGAAACATTACTTCTGCTGCCCGCACCGAATCGCTTCGTTTTGACACGCATTCGATTGACGCCGCTCTTGATCATCGTGCAGGTGGACTTACTGGTCGATATCACATTCCAAGTAGTGGTTTCTCGAATACGGTACTCTTGACACAGGACGAGATTATATTCCGAACGGGGGCTCTCCAAGAGCAGGACTCCCGATAGGACGTTCCACTTAGTACGTATACTGTTCTATCTCGCTCGCAGAGCCGCCATGCCTGCGACGCTTGATGATGTTATCGTACTGTAGAGTTACTTTTCTGAGATTATGAGGTTTATAAAGTGTAAAATGTCGAGGAATGAAATTTCTCTGCGTGATAACGCTCGCTCGTGTGGAATCAAGAGATAGGATGTAACTCAAGTAGGTACTAAAGATGGATGATGACGAGAGCATGTGCGGTCGGGTGAAACCTGTAGGGTTTCCGACTCAAAGCTAGGCCCTATCTTGAATGGGTGAAGGTGAGCTGTGTACCCTATCACTAGGAGCCTTGGCGACGCGTCCAGTGAGACTGGAACCTATTCACTAGGAACAAAGGCAGCCCTCGTAGGTTTTGTTTTGAGCCATCCTTGTTGACACGGTGGGTCAACGTGTTCAGTAGGGAGTTTGACCAGGAAATGGTGGGCCGCCTAGGTACATCGTCCGTCTTGCACTCATACCGCCCAAGCCAACTTGTGTGGCCTTCAGTTAGTGGGTCCATATCGATTCGAGTCGAGTCGTGGTGCGTTCCACTCGTTACGCCGTCCAGTGACACCTACTTATGTCCACTGGCAATAGAGGTCAGGTGGGTCACCATGCAGGCGTTAGGGCCACACATGCATGTAATGAGGGTGGCCTCTGGGCGATACACCCAGATATCACGATGGCCATGCTCAATAGAAGGCATTAAGGCCACCCATGCGTGTAATGAGAGTGGTGGTACCTGGGCGAGATGACGACACACCCAGGGTAATACCCATGCCCGATAGAGAGGTCGGGTGGGTCACCGCGCGGGCATCGAGGCCACGCATGTAGTGAGAGTGACACCTGGGCGAGATGACGACATGCCCAGGGTGATACCCATGCCCGATACTTGGGTTACAGCGCGGGCGTTAAGGCCACTCGTGCATGTAAAGGCACCTGCCAGTGAGCGAGGTGACAACACACCCAGGGTAATACCCATGCCCGATAGAGAGGTCGGGTGGGTTAGAGCACGGGCATTAAGGCCACACGTGCGTGTAAAAAACACCTGGGCGAGATGACGACACGCCCAGGTAATACCCATGCCCGATAAAGGTCGGGTGGGTTACGGTACGGCGTTAAAACCATGCATGTGAGGGTGGCACCTGGGCGGGATCACGATACGCCTGTCGTCGCTCAGAGTGGTGCCCGTGCTTGTGTCTTTGCATCTGCCTCCTCTTCGTCTTGGAGGGCTCGCTGGCGTTCGGCTCCTGATCTGTAATCTCTGATTGTTGGGAAAAATGACGACGAAAGAAAACGTCATCGTGAGCGGAGCTCTGCATGAGCTGAAGGAGGTGGCAGGAAGCAAAGAAAGACCGCCACCTCCGCAGACCTCATCCTACGCCACTTCGTCCCTTCGCTGAGGTTTGTGGTGTCGCGACGACTCGGAGTAAACAACTTACGTTCAAGTCAGTGCCCCGTAACCCAACTTGAATCATGATGGCGCCGCGATCACCCTCTCAACATCTGGCGTTTTTTCCTGAGGATCGAGTCTGTCTTTGAATCCTTCCGCCTCCGACTCTGCGTCTCTTTATCACTGTGAGTAGGATAGCCCAATTGATAGGGACTCTGGTCTGAATCATTTCACGATCCTTCCGCAATATCAGTTATCTATCACAGGTCGTCCCATCCCATCCATCTTCTTCTGGATCAGTCGCATGCCAGCTCCATGAGTTGTCAAACTAATTTGCACCTTCGCTTCCCTGCATTACAGCACATGAAACCGTCATCCAAAGCCATTGCCTTCTCGGCCGCAGAGCTACATATACCTTCTCCTCCCTATCTCACTGAGGTCCTCGCTACCAGCAGCACTTCTACGACCCCAGATTCGAGAATCTGACTTGTACATGTTCAAGATCTAGCGATATGTACTTGACCTTCAGGCGCTTGCTGCATTAATACTTGCTAACCATCGGAACAAGTCAAGCCTCATCTTCTCCTCGGTGGCCCTGGCGAACAAGTGGTTAAATATTTTGCTACATAGTCAACGCACCATACTGGCGAAAACCGCTCAAACGTTCGTGGGTAACGATGCCAAATAGTCTTACATCCAGGTCGGGTACAAACTCGATGTGTGGATATGATCGATGACTTCCGCCGTTCTCCGGGAACCAATTGTTTTCCATTCGCCCTTGTTTTTTATGCAGGTTCCCCAACGTCTTGGAGATCCAACCCTGGGTATTGTTTGTCACCCGCCTCTTCTCGTTTTCATAGCTGTTTTGACCACGCGTACGCCAACGTTTGAAAGATGCATCCTGTGGCATGACAGTGGCTATTTACACAGGAGCATTCGCGTGATGTACAAGTGTCATGTTCCACCGAGCCTGAGTACCATTGAATTGGATGCTTCAAACTTAGTATCTTATCTTAACCCTATGAACAGATTCACTTGCTCAACAGTACTGAAACTGTGTCAAATTAAGGGGCAACAGCGCTTGTAGATGGATGGCGGAAATGAACAATTGTATCGTCTTCGGACGACCTCGGCCTCTGGTGGTTACTAACGCGAATTTCTGGATCGACGACACAACATGTATACTCACTATTCAAATGGCCTGCGTGTTCATCGACAAATGACACAGGTGATTGAAGGTTCGCGTTTCCATGTTGATGGTGTCGAGAATCGTGTCATCCAATCTGGGTCACTGAATGCGATTATATTTGGTGTCGGGATCCGAGTCCCGAGGGTACTGCTTTGATTACCACGGCATGTCAGATTTCTAACGTCCCGCGAAAGGTTTCAAGTGGGAATTCCAAGAGAGCCGCTCTTTAAGCGGCATACGTGTTCCGAGTCTTCCTCGTGTGCCACCACGACCATGGGATCCGTGCCAAGAGTTGTTCATTCAAGTTGCTATACACACTCACATCTCAACTCCAATCTGAGACCATACCTCCTTGATAGTACAGTTCTTGACTTGTCGCCATGGATGGTGACCTTGGCAGTCTAGTCCGTTCGAAAGCGGGTGCATTCCGTCTTCTTTCTGTGCATTCACCTCGTGGCGTCCGCTTATAATCTCGATCGAGCCAATCCCTTCAAGTTGCCATCGTAGGCGACACCTATCTCGTTCCATTTTACCACTTACTAACTCCGTCCTTTCTCCTCGGACAAAGTACATCCACGGTGAATTCCGACGTCGTCATGGCGTTGCAACCTGAACGACTTTCCCTTCCAACATGTCCAAATCGCGCGAATCAGTATAGCCCTACGACGACTCCCAACTATTTGCCAGTCGAGCGCCGTGGCCGCTGTTGCAGGTATCCGATACCCCCTCGCTATGCGATGCGCTTCTCTACACTTTGACTATCACACACCATTGCAGTAGGTTTTACCGCCGGGCTCCGAGCTGCCGAAATGGAAGGGAAACGCCCTCACAAGCGAAACGCATCCGCACTCTTTTCACACACACCTCTTGCGGAACCAGGAAGCATCGCCCTCTATCGAGTGTGAAGAAAAAGAGCTTCCGTCAGACGCAGCACAGGCCCCAGGGTTACGGGACCTGACTGCGCGCTGACACGCAAGGGACGTGTTCAACACTGGCTCGAGAGGGGTGGGACGGGCAGGGCCACCGTGATTGCTGTGAAACATGGGGGAGTTGGGGTACGCACAATGCGGGGGTCAACCCTTAAGCAAATTGATCGGCGATCAGTCCAGTGTTCAACGTTTGCGTTCGTGGCTGTTCTGTGCCAGTGCGTTTACCCTTTACTTGCCGTTATCGACGCGGGCGTTGACATGCCAGGCGCGACAGTATGTCATCGTTGGCGATGCAGACTCACGAAGGGTATGGACCGACATACGGGCAAGCCAGTCAATTCGACCTTTTCGTGAAATACCGTTACCGACACTGCGGAAAAACAGGGAATTGCCGCGACGCGATTCGTTTTGACTGCACAACGTGCGGCACTTCATACCCTCTGCCTCCTGTTTCACGTTGTTGTCGCGGAACCAAACTGCTTGGTGACCCGCTGATCGGCAGCACATGGCACTCACTGTTACTGCATTGGGGCGACAATCAGGATGCGACGACGACGACAACCCTGAAGGCTGAGGCTGAGGCCCGAAGAACAGGACGCTATTCAACCAAGTTTATCGTTTACTTGCCGTTATCGACTTTGAATGTTGTCATGCATGGCGCGACAGTCACCCGTTGGCAATGCGGACGCACGGAGGGCATGTCAGGGCATGTCCAGACGTGCATGCAACTTGCTGGTCAACGCGGCGTTGTGTCGAATACCATGTACGATCCAACGTGCGTCTGTTTGCGTGTTGGCGCGCCGCGATTGGTGTTTGGCTTGCGGGTCACTACGCTCTGTGCCTCCTGTTTCACGTCGTCGTCGCGGACGCGAAATACTTGGCGACCCGCCGATCGACGGCCCATGGTACCATCTTGGGACGACAATCGGGTTGCGACGGCAGCTACGAAGAACGACGTCAACCCAGGTCAACCCTGAATCTTTGAAGGCTGAGCGCTGAGGCCCCAAGAACGGAATTCCATTTAACCTGTTCAAACGGCTGTAAGCCCGACAGCCCGACGTTGTCGATCGATCCGTCCAGTGTTGCGGCGCGGCAAGACAAGCGGATGATAATGATAAATCATAATCATAATCGTGACAGACGCCAAACGATGATCAAAGACGATGATAGGATCGGATCAGTCGCGTTCGATGTTGGCCATGTACAAGGCGAGCGTCCCTCCCCTCCCCCTTGATCCATCTGATGCGATGCGTATGTATAGGCATGTGGAGCTGACCCGGACGCGTCCGCGATAAGCTATCTCGTAGACGGACGGGCGTGCGGTGTCAATGACAGGCTATCCGATGCTACATGTAACATAAATAGTAATGGCATGAATCATCCCAAGCGGCCCTGAGATCAAAACGCAAGGACAGATGCATGAGAACAAACGATTGGCCAACGCCAATGCTCCAGCCCGTCGATTCACCATTAAACACGACAATGTCATCACATTCAATAGTATTGTAGGATATAAAAGTTGGGACAAAATCAAAAACCAAACAACACATCCATATCACCCAACCAATAAAAAAGGAATAAAAAAAGCATCCAAGAGTGCACTCACAAATCAATCAATCCATGGCCCACCCCCTCATCACCTGACACACCCCAATCTCTGGATGCAACAATACCGCCGAGAGCCAATACTGCAACTGGCAAGTGTATAGCTATGTTTGCCGGTGCCACCGCAAGAGATGACATTGTAAGCCATATGAATAGCATCGGAAATGCCATGAATATGGAATACAATGCTCATACCTCGTATGACGAATTGGAATGGGGAATCAAGGCAAAGGAAGAGGGTGGAGAGGTGCAATCTCATTGATACCTCATCATCATTACTGATCTATTGATTAGGTCAAATACTTCTTCCGAATGGCCATCAATCATAATACCGTGACTCGCGCCGGGGTTCATCACTTTGAAGGAGGGCGATGAAATTCAGTTCGGAAAAGGACCCAAAGGCAAGAAACTCAACAATGGACCCATCCCAAGACTTTGTAACCTTCAGCTGGCTGTTGCTCGAGTTCTGAAGATGAGTGGTGCTGCTGATGTAATCTTAGAGTGGAATGACCGTGCGGATGACGATGGATGTTATCATCTCTTCGTTGACTCCGAAGAGTACTGTGATATGTTGGATGCCAAACTCTTTCTTTCTGGCAGAGCCGTGGTTGCATAGCTCTCTCCTCGGTATCAGAAGGTCAGATGGCCTCAAGACCCGACAGATTCGTGATCCAATTCTCCTCAGGTGTCAAGACCCAGCGATTTTCTGTGCGAACATCGGAACAAGTTCCTCTGGTCAGGGCGGGCAAGTGTGTGCGAGCGCGTAGAAGGGTGGGGTGAAGAGGCGAGGACGTGCGAGGTGAAAACGGTGAGGGCGTCCGCGGGTGGCAGAGCGATGGGTGCTGTCAAGACAAAGGTACTGACCACCTTGAGCTTGATCGATCGCAAAGGCCTTGGCCGGTATTTCTTAAGGACAGAAACTAAAACGTGCATGAGAACAAAAACGATTAGCCAACGCCAACGCTCTGGCCCGTCGATTCATCACTGAACAGGACACATCGCATCCAGTAGTACTGTAGGATATAAAAGTTAGGACAAGACTTGAAACCAAACAACACATCCATATCACCCCAACCAATAAAAAAGCAATAAAAAAAGTGTCCAAGCGCGCGCTCACAGATTAATCAATCCATGACCCACCCTCTCACCGCCTGACATGCCCCAATCTCTGGATGCAACAGCACCGCCGAGAGCCAATACTGCAACTGGCGCCGTCGGTGGTCTACAAATGCCGGTCGGTAGCGCGCAAAGGGCGATTTTGGGGGGAGGGCGGGGACAAAGTGTTGTTGATGAGGCTGTACGAGCGTCAGTAAGCAAGTAAGCAAAGGGAGGACGAGACGCACGGGTAGACTCTGCCGGAGGGCTCGATAGAGTTGGACAAAGGCGCTGTAGCGCTTGTGTGCGTGAATCGTTGTGCTCTGCGAGGTGCGGGGTAGGTGAGAGACAACACACGGGGATGGGGTGAACCGTACCTCCTTCGTACGTATGACACAGTCGTACACTGAACCGCGTTTAATCGAACGCGCCAATAAAGGACGGGGATAGGGACGCACCGACGTATGCGCCGCCGAGTTTATCGCCGACGTTGGTCCAGCCACTGATCTGGACGTCCCTCGCAAACGCAAGGCTCTCACCCGAGCCGTCGCCGAGCCATATGTCGTGCGAAAAGACAGAGGGAGCGCCTTGGGAGAGATGGATCGAGGCGCGTGATGCACGACCGTCTGGTTCCTAGACTCCAGGGTCAGTCTGCGTCTTTATGACGCATATGTACTTACGTCGCAGAGTTGGTCGTAGAAACGGGATTCCTCCTCGACGTCGATCGAGTCTGGGATAATGACTAACAGACTGGTCGCATTTTGAAACGGGTGCAAGGATGAGAGAGACATGGCAATAACAAAAAGATAGACAATTCCTACTTGACAATGTCACGTGATCAGTATCTAGACTAGGCTACATTGTCTCGGGCATTGCTCTCGACGATAGCCTTGATCATGGCCCCACCAATCTTGTTCGCCTCCTCAAACCTCGACTCAAAGAATTCAGCCGTCTGCGTGAACCTGTCCTTGTACAACTCAAAGTCGCCAAACGCAACACACTGACTCCATCCGCGGGCCGCGACGACAAACTCCAAATCGTCCGATCGGTGGGTCACATCGTAGAGCGCCGCATGGATCGCCGCATCCAGACGGGACACGGAACGGAAGAGGTACTCTGCCACGCCGATCCACATCCGGAACACGGGCGTCGCCGCGAGCGCGAGGTGGTCAAACGGCAGGATCGAGAGACGGGCCCAACAATCCACCATGGCGAGGAGCGCGAGATGGGAATTGGTTTTCGGTGCAGAGGTGCCCTTGTGCGAAGATGCGTTGCGCTTGGGGCTGCCTCCGATCGTGAACTTGTCCAGGACGTCCTCGGTGAGGAAGATGGGCGTCGATCCGCCCTCTTCTGTTTCTTTGATCCCGAATACTTTCTCGCGGGCTGCGTAGATGCGCTCTCGGAGGCCGGGGTAGTCTCCGTCGAGCATGAGTTTGAACAGGTCGGTGGCACTGGAGGCATAAGTATTGATTTGGATCTTGGCCGAGGGGTTTAGGATAGCAAGGCCGGCGTAAACGTGCCATTTGTTGGCGTAGATGCGAAGCATGATGTTGACCTTTACGGTTTCGATACCGCCGACGTACTGGCCGTGTTCCCAGGGATACGAGCGCTGTGCGGCCCAGGCTGTACCCATACTAGCGTGAGAGAGAGATGAGCGTGTGTTGGTCGCCAAGGGAAGAAGGGGACGCACGTGAGGAAAGCAGCGTGAGTGACCGCTTGGACATTGGCGGTGACGAGGTCGTGATCCTCGTAAGTAAGATAGACATAACGCGATTTGAAACACTTGAATATGCTCTCGACGACCCTGACACATTCGTCTGGAGCACGGTGGTTGATAATGACCTAGAAGAGGGTGTGAAAATCGGGAGAACCGGCGCGGTAACCAAGGACGCACGAATGGCTGGCCGGCCGGTGAAACGGTAGGTCCGTGGAGGGAGTGTATGGAGACAATGTGAACGTCGGTCGGGAGGTGGGTTTCAAAGGCGGCTTTCTCCGGGGCTTTAACGGAGGTCTGGCCAGCGACGATGGCGCCGACTTTTGTTGCTAAATTCCGATGAGAGGGGGCAGCGAGGTAGTGGCACGACGTACAGGGGCCATACTGTTGTACCACGCGATCGATAAACTCTGCTTCCACGGAGTACATGATAAAGTCCGAGATCCGAGAGACGGCGTGGCCATCAGGGTGAACAGTGACGCTGGGGACGTCTAGTAGGAGGATCGTGAGAATGAGATGTATCGGGTTTGAGAAGATGCAGGTACCTTTGTACGTGCGTGTCAATGACTCATATTTTTCGGGGAGATCACAGACGCTGATTCTTTGGAGAGGATGAGTGCTCGGCAAGAGAAGGTGGGAAGAAGGACGTACTTTTTCCAGCCGGCGTCGGAGAGATGTCTGGCGTACATGGCGCCCATAGCGCCCATGCCAATCAAGCCAATTGTAGGCTGCTGGTCGATGGGGTGGTTGGGAGATACGTCGACGGGGATGAACATGGTTGGCAAAGAGAAATGGCTGCTGCGCGTTGAAATTTGAGTGTGGCCATCAATGATGTCCTGTGCAGCGCGGTGGAGGTAGAGGGATCACCAAATCCAAATCGGAACCCTTCTCGTCCGATACTTTATTAGACTTTCTTCTTCAAGATCTTCAGCTACCGTAAAATCCTTTTCTCTTCCATTCCCTCACCTCGTGAGTCCAATTTCGACTTGGTTGGCCCAGCGCTGACGGTCTTCAATCAGTCGTTGTCCGGACAGCTTTGCAGCGCCTATCCTGTCAAAATTTGCAATCAGCGTATGCAGAGGTTCGCTAGTCTTTTTCTTTGTCCGACACGTTCACTCATGCTTCTTCGCGTCCAGCATACCTTTGCGATCCCACACTCTTTATTAATACCCTCCGCTCGTTTTTTCAGCCTTCAATCCCTCCGCATTCTCTGCGGCCTCCTTGCTCTCCCCTCCTCTTTTCAAACCCACATTGACCCCGATCACACGCCACGTTCCCTCAACCCTGCCTCTCTGATCCCTTCGGAAGTAACTCTATTTTGGCTCCGGCGCACTCTGTTTGCCCCGTTGTTAGCGTAGAACCAGTAACAACGCTCCCTTTCCTTTCTTTTTTTTTCCATCTACAGATCGTCCATCAAACTGCTGCCGGCGCGCGTATTATGTATGTCCCCGCATTCCCTCCGCGCTCATTCGATCATCTCAATCATTTCTCTCTCCAGGCTATTGTTGCTTATCCGTTTCTAGGGTCCGCGCATTCTCAAACATCACGCTTGCAACCGTTCGTTTTCCCTTTCCCTACGTCCTTCTCCCCTGGACTCACTTTCCCCTCTCAGATCATGTTCCCTGCCCCACGAGCCCCGAGTCCTCGCCAGCGCAGTGCTTCATGTTCCACTGACGACCAATCCTCTATCAAAGACAGACCCCGCAGATTGTTCAACCGTTATTATGCCCACGATCTCAGCATGTCCTCCCAGTCGCTGGCAACCACAAACTCCCAGCACGATGATCTACCTACCCCATCGGTGCCCACGCACCCCTCTCACACAACGAGCACCCACTCCACACCCATGACCTCGCCCTCTACCGGGTACAGCAGCCTTTTTCCCGGATCGCTTTCATCCGCAACGTCCGAGTCTGCTCCTAGCGCAGAATCAAAATATCGTTCCGAGTTTGGCATGTTGATCCCTGGCTCTTCGTCGTATTTACATGGATCAGCGTCCTCTCGCTCTTCCCATCCCGTCTCCCCGTGGTCCCGCTCACGATCCACGACCGAATCAGAACCTCGGACATCCGCACCATACATTCCTTTTGGTCAATTTTCAAGTCGTCCTGTGACTGCTCCCAATTCTCCGCCCATACTCCCAATCCCTAGTAGCGTGGACAGCAGTCCAGCTGACCACCACACACGATCCCACTCACGACTGACCGTGAGCATAAAAAACCTTTTCTCTAGACACGTGGGCCCTTCGCCTTCCCGTTTCTCTCTCAATTCAGCCACCACTGGCTCTGCGCCTTCGCATAGCGATGCGTCCTCCAGTTCGTTTCAGCTTCCTGTCACCGCCGGCAAGTGGTCCATGACACCCCAGAAATCACGGCCCCCGGATCTGGAGATCTCGGGTGCGGTTGCCCCGGCCGTCTCTAGTCCTGGCCGCGGTTCCAATTCGCCCATAGATGCTCACCGTCGATTTGCAAGTGAAGCGACTGTCAACAATGCCAGAACGGGCAATGGTCTGCCAACGCGTCAAGAGAGTATCGATGTCTCGTGTCGAAACGTACCGCCCACGCGTGGAAGAGATCCCAAAACGCGCAACGTACTAAGACGCCGTCCGAGCGGCGCCGCCAAGCTCCTCAAAGGACGCGAGCGAGGCATGAGCAGTCCTTCACCACGTCCAAATGAGGGTGATGCAGATCATCTACATCTGCCATCCAACGAGATCCATTTCCCATTGACTCCGGCCGGTGCTGTCGTCGAGGCTTATAAACAACAGGAGCTCCATCGCGACGACACGCCAAGCCCTCCCAAACTATCGATTGACGATCCAATGAGCCTGACTGCGTCCTACGTCGGCAACAACTCGCCAACACCTTATTACACCGTCTTTGGCATGTCGTCGGAGCGTCGCGTGCGAGCGGGTGGTCCAGATGATAGGTGGGGCAGGTTCGAACCGGACCACCGTGTCTTCACGCGTTCGCAAGCCACGTTGTCGCACCAACCCTCCATGTCCGACCCGGGTAGTCGCAGTCTCACGCGCAAGCTCTCGAATCGGTGGCGAAAGAGCAAGGGAGGGGTGGCACCCGATGAATCGCCTTTGCGTGATAAAGGGCATTCGAAAGGGCGGCCGAGCCTCCAAGACATCTGGGCAGCCGACAAGTCGAGTCTACGTTCGACTGGGCAATCCATGGATGGGCCGTCGAATGCGCGGGACGGTGCATGGGCAAGTCCATCTGGAGGTCACGCGCGGTCAAGGTCCAAGGCGGACAAGAACGACGGTCCGAAACTGTGGCGGCTAATGCGGCGGATTAGCACAGGAGGTCTACGGGATCGTTTTCAGTCGGACAAGGCCGTTCCGCCCGTTCCCGCTATTCCAAAAGAGCTTCTAAACAAGGTGAATCAAGATGAGCCTCGCAACGACTATCTGTTGACATCACGTCACCAGGCATCCGCCTCTTCGCCTGACAAGGACCACAGCCGGACGTCCATAGCGACCAGAAACATCGCTGTCGCCCAACCAAACGCAGCAACCTCCTCATCCTCGCCTAATTCCGACGTCGCCTCGACGCAGTTCTTTCACAAGACCCATTCAGCGCGCTCCTCCGTGTCCTCTTATGGTGAGGCTGTGGTGCTACGCCTACCAGAGCCCATGCTCGATCGACACATCATCACACCGCTTGAACAGCTACGGTTAGGCGACGACCACGTCGAAGGTAGTGAGCCAAACGCGTCCCTACCAGTGTCACGATCTCCCCGTCGATCGACCTCTGTTCCCTCTGGTCTGAGGACGGTGGAGGACGCCGAGGGTGATTATGTGCCATTGCCCTCGCCACGTCGTCAGACGTGTCCTGGGGAAACACCGTCGGCTGGTTCTTCGAGACCCTGTTCCACAGCCCTGTCTGCTTCTGGGAGTGCGCGTGGGTCGTATCAGAGCCCGGGAGCCGTCATTGGACAGTCACGGATGGCAGATGGAACCGTATCGCTGTCGCCCCCACCGAGACCCCCGAAGAATGCGACACGTGGAGGTGGGAGCGTCGCCAGTTCGCCTTCACATTCGATGGTGGTCAAACAGGTGGACAGTGGCGTCGGGATTTGGATTGGAGGTGTACGACAAATAGACCGAACGCCGAGTGGGCAGAGCGACATGACCGCTCGACTCGGGTCACCCAAACCCGAACGAGACCAAGACGCGTCTCCACAGCCGCGAAAGCAGCCCACTTTTCGCCAGCTCGACGCACCGCGCAAACCCCCGCTGAGCGAGCGGGAAAAAGCGGACATTTGGAACGACTTGTTGGCACGGAGCGACAAGGCGGGCGGGACGTTGCATATCAACGGTGCGGCGGAGCTCATGTCGGACAGTATGCGGCTTTCGACACATTCCGAGGTTTGACGTGTTTCGACGACTTGCTTTTTTGACTCATGTCCCAACCCCCCCTTCCCACTTTTTTATACATTCTAATGTCCTGTTCACATCCATAGCCCCATAGTCATCCCCATCACATTGATCTATTCTCGACGTTCTTTTTTTATTCTTTTGCCTTTTCTTTCGTACATCTTTAACCCATCTTACGCACGGTCGGAGAGCGGTATATACAGCGACACCCTTTCTTTTTCACTCTCCCTGACATTCCAACGCTTTTTGTGTTTTGCATCGCATTGACTACCGTATGATATAATTTTTGAGTGCTCTTGAGCGAGTTCTTGCTAATCACTTGTCCATGTTATTTCTTTCTTTTCGCACTGTATTCTTCTTTGTCTTTACTTTTTTTTCTTCTGCTCTTTCTTCAAGGGGGGTAGTCACGATGTGCACTGATATATACACAGCTGTGATGAAATCAAAGTGTTGAATAATTTACTACATATGACGATCGATTTTTTTAATCATGTGAGCGCGTTGTTTGTGCGTGTTTACGCGTCGCAGCAGTAGCAGCGCAGAGGTCCACGTCAAAGGTGTCTCACGCTGGGGAGCCACACAGGGAACAAGGGCAACTCAGCAACTCTTTTTTTCTTTTGATTCAGATTACCCGTGTGTCCATCCCTCTTGATTCTTGGAAACTCGCCACGACGCGCCATCTGAATCCAACGCCGAGTTTGAATCGCTCCCCCACCCTATTCTAGAATCTAATGGCGACCGACGCCTCCGACGTATTCTCGACCTCGACGCTGACGGGCTTGTTCGTCGCTGGACTGTCTCTGGGCGCTGTGTATGCGTTCAATTATACCCAACTGGGGAGGGTGTTTGGTGCCGGGGATACCCATACCCATTCCGATATTCATACCCATGCTGGTGCCGCGAGTGGAGAGGGAGATGGGGGTGCGGGGAAGGAGGGCGTGAAGAGCGCTGCTGTGGGTACGGCGACGACGACGATGCGAAAGGGGAGGAGACGGAGAAAGGGAAAGGGCGTAAGTGAGGTTGGGGACGAGGGTGTGGGCGAGGACGAGGGCAAGGGTCAAGACGGAGGTGAAGACGGCGCAGCGACCCACGTCTCCATTCTGCGGGTCATACCGGGCGATTTCGAGAACGTCGCTGCGGACGTGGCTTCTCAAGAATCTTCTCCAGCCGGGACGACGTCCAATCCAGCACCCGGCGTCAAGACCCAGAAGAAGAAGAAGCAGAAGCAGAAGAAGCAGAAGAAGCAGACGCAGACGCAGGACCAGGGGAATGATAGGGACGACGAGGGCTCGGAGACGGGCAAGGAAGTCGACGTTGGACAAGCTGTACCGCGCTCAGGGGATAGCACCGACGCTTCCCTGTCTCTCTCTCCGTCCTTGTCGGGTGACAAGGCACTGCCAAGTTCCTCCCGTGCAGTGCCAGGAAAGGGCACCCTCGGAACGGGCAGCACGAGGCTGGTACCGCCTCGTGCGAATGCGCCGCTCCAACCCCGCCCCTCGTTGTCGTTCGACACCGACAGCTCGTGGACGCACGTCGATCACCGTCGTCTCAAGACGTCCAAGTCTGCCGATGGACAGGCGCGAGGGCTCGCGGACGCGTTGGACATGACGAGCAGCGATTTGGCCTCGACTCCAAGCGAGTCACCTGTGGCGGACCGTATGGACAGCGACACGATGGACGTGCGCGGGGCACGTGGAGACCTTGCGCCGCGTACCCTCGCCGAGAAACTCGTTCCGAAACCGAGGAAAACGGCCGTCGACGAGTACGTTTTCCTTCTTTTATTTGATGTTTATTATCTTGTTGCTTGCTTTTCGGTTGGCTTTTCTTAATTTTACTCATCATCGATCATGCCTTTTTTTTTCTCTACCTAGTATGCTGGAAGAACCCGATTTCCCCACCATTGCGCGCGTCATGCGGGTTCAGCCTCCTGCGGACCAGACCCCCATTCCAGGCTTCTCATGGGAGGACTATGGAGACGTCGTCGAAGAAAGCGTGCTCGTTCACGATACCGACGAAGAAGACGAAGGAGAATGGGGCGTCGTCAAGAGTCGACATCGTAATTCTTATTTTACCTCTTTTATGCTTGGCGTTCTCACCGGCACCCTAAATAAATAGGAACTCCACAGACGACGGAATCCACTCCGAAATCACCCGCCCCAGCTGCGACGCCAGAAACGATGACCAAGAAGCAACGACAAAACGCTCGCAAGAGGGAGCTTGCTAAATCTGCCAAGGCAGAGGCAGAGGTATCGCGATTACAAGGACTCGCAAACCACCAACGCGAGTTGGAGCGACTCCGGATCATCGAGCAGTCTCAGCAGGGTGGAGGGAAACGGCCGAGCGGTGGTATGCACGCCACGGTGGACGATCGGGGCAACTTGGTTTGGGAGTAATTGCTTTCTCTATTTAGCAATCGTGATAGACGACCGCGGGGACGATCTGCTACTCAGCAGGGGAGAACATGACCTATGGATAGCGTAGCTGCGACAAGGACGATCTTAGCTAATGGACAGAATGCTACATGTCGTAAATGCATTACAAAAAACAAATGTTCACCGACGGAGCAGGAGCAACGTATGAATGGCTATGAAGAAGTACATCGTAGGAAAAAGTCATGGTCCGTGCAAGTGAATTGGAGACAGAAAATGCGCGCAGTGACCTTGTAAAAGTAGCCCCGCGCCGTGGAGTTGGAACCCGGATCATTTGGAATGCACACGAGTGAATTATATGGCGTCATCGATTATTGGCCGCCGAGGATAGTCAGAAAAGGAACCTGCAAACCTATTGGCGATCTGTGGAAGGACCATGTCTTCCATCCCTGGTGTCCCTCACACCTCGGCCTGAATCAAGTCCTGGGAGACCTCCTGAGTCTCCATATCGCCCCCGAGGCGATGGCCCGGGTAAATGGAGAGCCATGGGAGGACCGGACGGCGGCACTCCTCCCATGGCAACGTCCGATATGTTCGTCGTTGACGCGTGTGGGCGTTCCGTCGCCGCGGACGGATGTCGCAGCGCGGCATTGCCAGGCCTTTCCATTCGTCTCGAAGAAGAGCTGGGCGCAGACGCTCGCCCGGCAACTTGAGCGTCTGCGCGTGGCAGTTTTTTGACTGCGCATCGGTGTTGTAGGGAGATGTGATGGAGGCGAGGGAAAGGGGTGATTGTCTCACTGCGGACGGTGACTTGGCTTCGGACGCAGATGTGCGCCGGACGTGGCTTGGTCCACCACCGCCTCCTCCGCCTCCTCCGGGAGGTTGAATGGGAGTGGAAGTCGGGAGTGCCCCTGATATAACTAGGTGAGGGGAGTTTGATGGGTAGTGCGGAGGTTTAGGTACATGTTCAGCTTGGTATGAAGACGACGGAGGCACAGGGGGCGAGTAGAGCACTGGTCCCGTTGACACATGACCAGTGTGGTATGCAATGTTTTCAGACTGTGGAGCGCCTGACATATCGGGAGACATTGAGTACAACGGCACATTAACGGCGCCATGTGGGGCGGAGAAAATGCGCGAGACCATGGTTTCCAGGTGATCTAACCTAGTCTTGAGTTCGTCGTATTCCGCCCTGCTACGGGCTTTCAGTTCATCGTACTCTTGCCGAGTGACATATTTGTCTCTGGAACCTGGATATGAGTGCCTGCGTTGAAACTGGAGAATAATTTGAACATACACAGGTTCCAAGGTACGCCACTGGCATTTAGACTGTTCACCGCGTCGTGTGCAGGGGCCACACGGTTGTGCCCTGAAAAAAAACTGCGTCAGCGGTCTCGAGACCTACAGGACTACAAACGCCGAACCTGTCACATTTGATCTTCCGCCTTTTACATTCTGTAGAGCCGGGTTCGAGTGGATGTGTCCGCAACGACAAGGCGTCAACATACGCATGCATAATGGGCGATCCGAGTCAGGAAAGATCTGCGTCAAGTATGACGTCCAAAAGACGTACCGTTACAACTCAGGGCTTGACGTCGGCGTTTCTTTTTGGCAGGCCCAGGCTGCTCCGTTTCGCCTTCGGGCTCTGAATCGAGAACTTCGCTTCGGGGATACATGCCACTCTGAGGTGGCATTGATTGGCTAGAATGAGGATCCGTCGATCCTGAAGGACCAGCGTAACCGCCGAGGGGTGCGTAACCATAGGTTGGCGAATCCTGAGCGGGAAGATTGGGTTGCGTGGCACCGGAGGGCGGAAGATAGGGATGGAGTTGTCGTATGGATGGGAGAGAAGGCTGATACGTGGTCGCAGATGGTGCGATGGGACGCGCCTGGTCAGATGCAGAGGGAGACATCATGGGTACCGGATGTTTACGCCCAGGAATGGGCAGGTGCCTATCCGGGTCCATAGAGATAGAAAGGATAAGGGTTAGCACAGCGAGAGGAGAAGTCCACAGATAAATGCGGCAGGGTGGAGCACACAAACCCGAAAGGCAGTCAGCGGTTTAAAAACTTCCCGAGAAATTGACGGGCGATGTGGCTACAGCCCCGATATATAAGCGAACCGAAGTGGGTCAGCCTTGAATGTTAATAAAAGTCCGGATGTCAGAAAGACCCGCTCGGGACGTGCAGGAGTGGACAGCCGGTCTTCTGCTGAAATGACATTTGATCTGAGCTCACATTCAGATTCGAACAATAAACTTTACCTTGGCAGCCTCCGGCGAACGGCAAGTTCCAGTAGATGGACCTGCGGAGTAAGTTCTTCGGGATATTTCTGTCACTGGTGGTGAGAGGCACACAGTCTGGATCAGTGCAATTAGTAAAGGCACCACGAATTTCAGTTCCGTAATAAGGAGCGATGGATTTGGCTTTTGCATGCCATTGATCTTCGGTAAGATGTCAATGAGTCCGTCTTATCTCCGGAAAGAACACTGACATCTCTGACATTTTCCTGTAACAATGTTAGCGTGTTTGCCAACACTCTCAGATAGTTGATATAGTACGGCTCTTGCATGTGGTAATATTACCATACACTTGCCAAACCTGCCTCTTTCGGCCCTATTCGTCCTTAACGCCGTCGTGTGCGGTGGCCACACACTACACCTTGACAATACTTTTTTCTCTCCTCGCATCCTTGAACAATTTTTTCCTGCTCACCAGTCTGTTCTCAAAACGATCGATCTTTTCATGTCCGAACACCCGCGTTGACCGGATGCACGGTGCAGTGCACCGTTACATCCCCGGATCATGAATCCACTCTGGATGAAACATACTTCATCCGGACTCGCTACCAACGAAGTCCAAATGATGGATAATACATGTAATGCCAATGTTTCTCCGCCGCCATCTTCTTCGCTTCCATGCCTGCCCTTGCCATGCGCCCCACTTCCGTTTTATCCCTTTACTCTACCCTTTCAGCACATGACACGTAGCCTGCCATCATATCAGCAGGTGGGTTCAACATGAGGTGAAAGATCTTTGGTCATCATCTTCCTCCATGGAACACCATTTCCAAAAGCGACTTTGCGCCATGGCGCCAGTTGCCGTCTATTCAATCGTTTATGTATGGCAACCACAGGCACATCTCAGAGGCGCTGCGATAATATCCGACCCATGTCGACCACGCTTTTCACTTGCCTCTTCTGATACATCTGCCCTGATATCGCTACTTTTAGTCTCCAATATGTATATGCCTTCCTGGGGGGGTTAGGAACAGTTTGCTGCGTTTGCTGACCCATATCCTAAACCTTGACGCGTCATTACATCCTCGACCGGTAATCTTTCCTCCAACCTCACGGGGAGTGTGCACACCATTGCCAAAGCTGTTCTCAGGTTACGTGCTCGTTTTCCCGTGGCACCCCGCTTGCGTCCGAAGACATACTCTATCAGCAAGCATCGTACCGATGAAACGTCACGCAACGTAGCACCCTGGTATCCGACTCGGATGGATGGCGATGAGTTTGTTCATATTATTATCCTCTGCTGCTAGCCGCTTCTCCGCAAAAGCCTATCATGGTTAGAAGATGCTCAGGTAACCGCTAACTCCTGTAAAGTTCTCGATACCGTAATCTCCGTTTTTAAAGCGCAAAATAAAGATCCCAGCTAAAAGATAAAGGATCACGTCACCATTTTCACACTAGCCTCATTGCGTCGTGTTCAGATGGGCTTCCCCACACGTCGATTAGGTTCCCTTGTCCATCGGAAGAAAGGCAGGTTTATCTCCTGATTCTCTCACTCTTTCATTCAGGATCGCGTCGACCAGCATCGCGTAAGTTTTCTGGGTAAGCTGTCTTGGGACTCCATACGTCCGCATAGCTTCGATGTGACGTGTTCGCGTTCGTTCAGGCCTTTCTTTGGTCGCTCCAATTCATTGATGACCCTGACACAGCGACACTTTACCATTCGACATGAAACTTCTTCCCAAGTTCCTCTATCGCCGCCTTGGACATACAATGTACTGGCACATAGTATATATGTTGGCAAACGATTTTGCATTGCATGTCGCCACTGCCCCTGTGCGGTATTACATCGTGGAAACGCGCGATCGTTCCCGGTATTTTCGTACTTTGAGTGCATGAAAAAAACTCTATTGTTTACAGCTTGTGGTGGCATATATAGCGAACATGCTTTTCCAGCATGCCCATCAGTCAACGTATGCTGTGCGCCTAAATGTATTTTTATCTCCTTTCCGCAGCATGTTTCCGATCGCAACATGATGGATCTCACGAAAAGGAAAGAAAAAAAAGTTTGATATCATTGACCCTTAGTCTACAGCTTGTCCGATCCAGCCGGGCGGCGCGATGAACACTGATCACGATCAGAGGTGCAATCGAGACGATGTATAATTTAGAAAATTGAAAGCGGAAAGGTGAAACCGGGCGCAACGTCCGATGCCGATTACTCCAACCCAGTGCACTCTTGCCAGGACAAGCGACGACACTGCATTTCCAGCCAGCTCGGCAAACACTTTTCGTTTCTCTCCTCCGAGTCGGACCGGCCGCGTAAACAAAGTTTAGTCCGTCTGTCGTCGTATCACGTCATTCATATACCCACTGAATGAAGTGCACAGCAGGTCTCATTAACTTCAGGACTCCATCGTCAGCTGGACGTATCGCATAAGGACGGTGTCGTGGTTTATATGAGTGCGTTGTTTAAGCGCACGAACTCCGATGAAGGTGAAGTTCGCGCAGATGACGTTCTTGACTAGGGGAACACCTCGTTGTACACTTCCGAAGGACTTGCAGATAGAATCATCGTGACATGAACGAGCTCGACGCTTGTCTTCGTGACTTGCAATCGTTTGTCGAGGAAAAGCATCAAAACGGTCAAATTAATTTACCGGCTGTAGCACTGCCGACTATTCTTTCTAGGGACGGTCCATGTAAGGTATGGCCCCCCTTCCCGTCGAACAATTGGACGATGCCGAACAAGCAGAATGTGCCACATCATCCCGAGGTGACCCATTCAGACCCGGTAGGCCTCGCTACGTCCCCGTTCATGAAACTCAAAACCAGGGGAGACATGAATACCATTCGGTGCTTGGTATTAAGTCACTCGGCCAATGCCATACCCATCGCACATATCCGTTACCATCTGTTTCCCGAGTGTTCTTATCTGATCCATGAGGATATCAACACGAGCCGCGTTGCTGAACGTCCTCGGAAATTTTGCAAATCGAACCTCGCTGCAAAGCAACGAAGCTGGGGGGATATAGCGATTTGTGTCCGCAGCATCTTTTCCCAGTTTGCCCAGGAAGGTAGTTCAGGACATGCCTTTCGGCCGTGTAGACCCCATCTGAGTGTATCCGATGATACCACCGACAGCATCACTGATTTGGGTGTTACATGAGTGACGCCCATGTCCGTCCATGGCGACAATAAATTCAGGCTGCGGGCGGAGCTGGGAGGGGATGTCCACTTTACTCCGGCGTTCGATGAGACAGCCGACCAATGCGAGTGGAGGATTCGCTCCGGCCGAATCCCCTTCAATCAAAGTGCTGATTGCAAGATCGTCCACGACTGGCCCTACATCGAACAGGGTTGCGGGGAAGGGGTTCTCTGCGGGGTACGGCGCAGGGCTGGAGAAAAGATACTGGTTCTGGAACGCCTGCCTGAACTGCGGGCAAGTCCGGATGAAGGCTCTGGGTATCTGGAAGGTCACTCGGATGAACAGAGAGGGCGAAGTAACACCACCATAAACGCCACAGAAAATATTCTGGCTGCTCCACGTCCACCGATAGGGATATCCAACCTTTCTCTGTCAATCCAATAACCAGGAGTACAAAGGGGGACGATGCCCTGAATGTTGCCCATTACAGAATTTCGCTGTGAAGCAGCTCTAGAACGGGTTCTTTCCAGAACTTTCTAATGCCAGATCCATGGATAGCTTCATGGTTGGGCGACGTGTCACCTAGCTCTGGGGATCATTGGCTCTCAAAATTGGATTTTCAATATCCGCTTTGCGGCTTACTTACTATTGATATTGCGCCGCGACGGACAAGTCAAACCTGTAGACAGGCGTTTTAAAGACACACGATAGCCTGGGACGCCACAACCTGGAAAGGGAGAACAAGAACCAAAGAGGGTCGTCGTGACCATTTGATAGGTTAGATAAATTGCGGTAATCGGTCGTTTGCGTGGTTCATAGACCCTGTTTGTTTTTCACTATGAAGGGGGCCAATGTGCATACCGATGAATGTAATGTGACGACTAACAAAAACCAACCTCTTCGTCACTCCGCTATGGGTTCTAGAGACCAGTGAAGTTCCAGGATGGGATCCAGGGCCCTTCAGCGCCGGTGCAGTCCACCAGTAACTTATCAAGGTTCCTGGGGAAATCCCACTGGTTTGCGGGGCCTGCTCTTGGGTACCTATGAGATGAGATGAGATGACACGCTGTCAGTATGAATGACAGACTCACATATTTGGTGCATCGTACCTGGGCGAGTCGGTGGGGAACTTCACCGATATCTTGATCATGCCCTGGTTAACTTCCCAAACGGGACGAGTCCCGCATCAGCGTCCTCATGGCAAATAAGTAGTGAAATGTCCAGGCAAACCCCGCAAGTAGGACAACGTTTGTCATATTTCTGTCAAGGAGAGTCAAAAGGGCACCCCGAAAATCCGAAAAGAGCCCTGTCAGTACGCCTGACAACCAAAAAATAGAAATACTTTGTATGGGGACGCGCGAAATTCACAGACTGACGTGTTGTCCTTGAAAGCGAGTAAGAAAGAAAAGGTATATCCCCTTTTTCCTAACCTCAGTCTGCGTGAGACGATAGAAGATCGACTACTTGCCCAACTACTTATTACAACGGAAGAAGATGCTGATCGGACGGTCCGAAAGAGGATTGAACATCTTTCGTCGGGGCGTTTTTCGTGGAGCGTGTCCGTATCGGTAATAAAAGAACGGCCAATTTAAAAGACGCGCTGTAAGTGGATGGATGCCATTTCCTCTGCAGAAGTACTTCGGGTTCGACGAAGAGTGCATTCAGGCAGATTGCGGATCCTCTTGAGAAGGGGATAACTTCGGGGAAGTCACGTTTCAATAACAGGGAAATGACTGTGGACTCGTGAGCACCCTAATGAGAGTGTCACATTCTATATCAGAGATGAAATGAGGTCAGGTTCGCGCATGCAATCGGCCGCGAATTTCCGAGGGCGTGGATGTTTTGAAAGCGTGGATGCGGATGCTGGTGTCCATGCTAAACGCCGTCGTTAAGTAACATTCTCGGGAATAGACTTTCGAGTGGGTTATGAAGCAATTGAACGGAAGCCATTCCATTTCAACGGCGAAGGAGAACGGAAAGCCCTCCGAAAACAAACGGGTCTCGGAGCTGACTGTTGCGTTGGCTAATGGTAACTCATTCCGTCTGAAGTTCCCCGCCCATGGGGACCGCAGCTAGGGAAAAATAAACATGGTTCCGCCCGTAAAACTATTTCTCATGGTGCAGCGCGGACTACGCACAGATACACAACCCTGAGCACACGACCAAAGGAGCATGGCAACATCAGAACACGCAGTGGCGTCATGGCCCTGGACATAAGTACATGCTATCTTAACCAGAAATGATGATTAAGGAGGTAACAACTCACCTAATTCACCGGTTGCTCGGGAACGCACGCACGTCAATTGTTGGTCAGGTGGACGCCATGGGGCGAACCTAGACGGGGTCGCCAGACTCATGGGACCCCACGCGTCATAGACTAAGTAGAACGATTGACTCAAAACCAAAGTACGCCTACGCATGTTTAGCCATTAAACGGCTGCTTATAACCGATTCCCAACGGGGAGATCAACTTAATCCCGCCCAGTATATCATAGCTAGTAGCTACACGAACTCGGTTCTACTGTTGGCAGTCACCCTTCTCAATGCTTGATTAAATTATTACTGGCTCACTTTTACAAGTTCACCGCAGTATGATTTCAACAAAAGGACAACGGAAACACTGATTCATATTTGTATCAAGAGCTGATTAGCCGCCCAATCCATTGGAAGCTAAAGACAAACGGCATGCCCAGTTCCTGCAGTCTCTCTTCTCGATACTTGGCCGTAGCCGTGACTGAATTGCCGTCGAGGTGATACACGTTTGCCACCGCCGGTTTCAGATCGAGGTTGACTGAGGAATTCCGTTGTTCGTCCAAAATTTTATAGTTGGTTCGTGGGATTGGTCCGTGCGCGTGAACTTTGGTGCGTTATATACAGCGGAGATTTGCACACGTTTTGTCATCGAAAGTTACACCTGGCGGGTTGATATTTGGGACTCTCCTTTGAACAGTCCTACTGGAGATTCTTGAACCTTGACGTTCAGGGAGAAGGACATCTTTCACCCAAGATCACGCCGATATTCCAAGAGGTCGGTGGTGGCCCGTTTGAAAGAGATACTCGTTCTACCATCTCACGTACTAGTTCTAGTTAGTATTTTTGAACTGGGACTCATGGGTTGTAGGGAGGTTATTGATAGTACTGTATATGATTACTACGACAAACCTCAACGAGATTTATTTGTTGATTCATTCTTGCTCAAGGACAAGTTCGTATACAAGCCTGTATTTACCCCAGGCTGAAGATACAATAAAATGCAACAACACGAACAAGCGGGGATTAATGTAGTCGGATGATCATCAGTGTTCACTGACGAAGACGGCAGCCATTCCCATCCCAGATCCTATGCACATACTCGTCACGAATATTCTCTCACTCCTCTGCTTGGCAATGTTCAAGCCAGTAGCAATTTGCCGCGCTCCAGCTGCAGTTGTGGCAAATGAATGAGACAATGCAGGTGGGGACAAAGATAACGAGAGGGACGTACTGCAGCCAAGAGGATGCCCAAAAGCGATGGCGCCACCGTTCACGTTCACTTTTCCGTATGGAATCCCAAGTTTGTTGATACTGTAGACGGCTTGTGATGCAAAGGCTTCGTTGATCTCGTAAAAGTCCACGTCATCCTTTGATAGGCCAGTCTTTTCCAAGACTTTGGGAATGGCGTAGGCAGGCCCCACACCCATGATCCGAGGCGGAACGCCAACCACCGCGGCAGCAACGTATTTGCCAACGATGGGGAGGCCAAGCCGTTTAGCAACCGAACGGCGAGCCAGAACGACCGCTGCGGCGCCGTCGGAGATTTGTGAGGCATTTCCTGAAAGACATTAGATTGAGTCACAACCACAGAAGTCATTCAATATCGGCCTACCAGCGTGGGTCGATCCGTCCTTCTTGAAGGAAGGTTTCAGCTTCGAAAGGCTTTCAGCGGTAACACCGTCGCGAATACCGTCGTCTGCGTCAACGACGACCTCGATGGCATTTTCAGTTTTCGGGTCGACTACTTTGACCTTGAGTGGTACAATCTCATCCTTGAACCTGCCAGCCTTTTGGGCTGCTGCAGCCTTCTGGAATGACTCTGCGGCGAACTTGTCCTGCGTTTCCCGAGAAATGCCAAATTCGGCGGCAACATTCTCGGAAGTGATACCCATTGGAATGAGACAATCTTCCGATTCCTGATTGGCGAGAACAGAAGGCGACCAGCCATCAGGAAGCGATACAGTGCCCCACCCGAATGTCATAGACTCGACGCCAGCACCTGATAGTCAACCGACATAAGTGGTGGTGGCCAAACATGCAGGAAGCTTACCAATCCCAATGCCAATCTGTCCCGCTAATATTTCGTTGGCGATTTGATTCACGGCGGAGAGGCCAGACGAGCATTGTCGGTTGACAGTGTTGACTGCGGCGGTATTGGGGATGCCAGCGTGCAGGGCAGCCATTCGGGCCGCACTCGCACCACCACCAGGCGGAAGGACATTACCCACAGCAATGTCCTCGATGAGGTCTGGATTTACACGTGCTCTGGTGTAAGCTGCGCGTAATACACCAGACAAGAGTTCCTCTGGCCGCGTGTCCTTAAAGCCGCCTTTTCTGCCCTACAGGAAACACGTGAACACGGTGGTTGGTTGGAATGATGAATGGTGGCACCTTGGTCATTGCAGTCCGAACTGCCGCGAGAATTACGACATCATTATCATGCTTTGCAAGCACATTGGTCTTTGCGTTGGCCATGTCGTTGCTGTGAAGAATGGAGTCGAAGCGAGAACAAGAGATGACGAAGTTGACAAAGCCGAATTTATACAGAGCAAACATTCATCAACGGAAATGCTGATGAAACTTTCATGTGTTTTTTCCGGACACCCCGGCTACGAATAAATTCGCCCTGATCCCACTCGTGGCATTTCCGTCTGCAAATGCCCGTGATTGCCACGAATCATCAGATGACTCGGACTAGTCACGATGAGTAATAGACTTGCTTTGACGGTCATAGTCTTTCACTGGATGGGGAGCGCGGCTACTCAGGTACCATTCTCGCTACTAATGACAAACACGACGAGTGTAAACATCACTGTGATCGTCGTTTCTCGCGGCCAAGAATCACGGAGAACAAGACGGAAGCCGTGCCGACCACAGGCTTTACCCCCTCTGCAGTCAAGTGACCCCTCTAGTGATCATGCGGGTAAACCATCGTGCTCATTGTTCGGGTGGAGTTGTACATATGTGATGCAGCGTGAAATGGATGTGATCCTTTCCTTTAGATATTCAAAGGCCCAAGTCACTTGGATGGATTAAGAGCCCGACCCAAAGTTTCAATATAGCCCGCGAAAAGGTCGAGAAGAGGTCAGAAAGTCAACGCGGCAAGAACCAACTACGGCGAATCGGTAGGTCCATAACAAGTCTGCTGATATTGCAAACCCGTATGGGACATGTGCAGAACCCACGAGGGCACCCACGACCCACAGGACATGCTGCACGAGCAGCGAACAAGAAACTTATCGAAGCGGCAGAGGAAGAGGGAAAGGAGACGGCTGAGGGCAGGGAGCAGTGTGTGTGGACGACGCACCCGATCGACGGTGGTGACACGGAAATCGACGACGTGTGCGCAACCTGAGAAGCCCTGCAGATGGACCTAATGGAGGTCATGAAGACCGACTACTCAAGTCGAAGAGATAACCAAGACACTCACAACACGAGCGACTTGGAATCTGGACCGCTATCTCATACATTCCAGAGCACGTGAGCGTGTCGCTAGAGGGGAGCAAGACGGTTAGTTGTCAATCGATCACGCTGACGAAGAAGAGTTGCCACGCATCATGGAGAATGCGAGCGACGCGACGTACGGTTCAGGTGGCACGCGGGGCGGCCAGAAGGCTATACAGGTCCTACCATGCCCCAGGACAAGAATTGACGGTCAATGTAGTCGGCAAGCAACACAAATCGTTAGAGCGCACACGGAAACGGTCAAGATGCACCAGGGAGAAACGGATGTACGAGGACTAAGAGACTCCGATGAGATGGCGAGTCCAGTAGACGAGCCACGACGCTGGACAGATGCGACGAATGAGTGGCAAGACGAGAGATGCAAGGGGTGTCGAGGGCTGTGTGGAAGGTCATACAAATGCTGAGGACGGTGCACGAAGTAGCAGCAACGGCGGGACGAACGGCACCAAAGGTGACTCGTTGCGAGTCACACTCAAGACGTTGGCAGACGCAGAACGTCAGCATCGAGAACGACTCAATAATGTACCAGACTTACCTCCGAGACCACCCGACAAGGTAGCACAACGACAGACAGAGCCTGCGGACGTTACGAGGATTGGGAGGGGGGATGGAATGCACTTGTGAGCCGCGACGAGTAGCTTACCAATGGTGATGCAGACATGCCAGGAGCGTCAGGGCGCAACGAGGACGCCAGGAACCTACCTAGGGTGCTGCAGAACGCATTAGAAGATGCTTGAAGCAGAGTGATGATGAAGATTCACCAGGGACGAATCGAGACGAGCAAGCGTCCCGGACCGAAGTGGACAGCGACGTAGACGTACAAGATGACCATTACATCAACCAGGAACACTTTAAGCAAAGGGAACGAGCGCGACGTCGAGTCGAGGAAATGGACCCGGAGGCCATATGGACTTACAAGATGTCTTGAAAGTCATATTGAGACTATCAGAATGACGGAAACGGTAATGATAGGACACGACGAGACGGAGTTGATGGCGCAACGAGTCGAAACCCGGCCGCTAACCTGGACGAGGCGAGTCAACACCAGAGATTCACGAACAGGTTAACTTTCAGGCCTCAGGCCTCAGGGACTTACCTGAGCCATTCAGACCGTCCAACAACCATCCAATGGACCTATATCAATCGAGGCCATTGAATCCACCACTTTGACGGGGAAAACGAACATTCAAATTGAAGTCTAGAAACGTTAGTGGAATCGGATGATCCTACTACGGTCACGTCGAGGCCGTGTGGGGATTCGGAGCGATCAGATGCGCTGGAGCGAATCCAGGGATGGTGCGGCGGCGATAGAGATGCGCCAAGGCACAGAAGCCGTCGAGCCAGCTGAGGCGCACAGAGCGCGAACGAGCCGCAACTTACTATATCGGGAAACCGCTCAAGTCGGGACCCACTGAGTACTTTGTTACATAACGTTCATTGGAACATTGACCTTGGTATTTCTTTCAGACTATGTTTCATTTCCATTTGATTGCAATAGACTCTTCCGTCGGGGAAAGTGACACAAATGGTATAGTACTTGGCTATGTCATCCTTAGGCGCATCACATAGTACGTTGGCGTGGAACTGCAGGCCGGTCATCGCACTGCGACAAGCAAGTTGTGGTTGCGATCTGATCCATAGGTGAGCTGGCTACTCGCGTAATCTGGCATTATAAAAAGTATAAATTGACCCCATGGCCGCCTCAAAATGGCTGAAACACCTACGACCAGCCGAGACAGCTGAGCATGATTCGGAGGCCGTTCGCGTGATTATCGTCGGGGCTGGATATGCTGGTCTCGGATGTGCAATTGAATGCAAGCGCAAGGGGCACGACGTTGTCGTACTGGAAAAGATCGGGGAGTTCAAGATACTTGGTGAGATACATTCATTTAGCTTATGACGCTCCTCGAGTCATCGATGCGTGTTATCGACTATTGACAGGTGATGTGCGTACCTCTTTTCTCTTTTCTCTTTTCTCTTGCCTTTTTCACGTTCCGGTGATTAACGCGCGCATACTCGCAACCCTTTCTCTAGATCATCAGCTTCGGGGCGAACGTCGGTCATATCATCGGTCATTGGGGTCTTCACGACGAGTACGTGTCTTGTATAGCATCGACGTGCGCCTGACGTACCCTCGATAGGCTATGGGACTTCTGCGCACACGCTCATGAGATGCGACTCCATGATTACTCGGGTAACCTTATCCGAGTGCAACCCCTGCCTTCACCCATGTTCGGCAGTTATAATTATGCAGGTCACCGCGCGCTTATTCGCGATGTTCTCCTGCGCTACGCGGCGCCACTGGGAATAGACATCCGCATGGGACAAGAAGTCGTTGACTACGGGGAGGACGAGGAGAACAAGACGCCCGGTGTGATTCTTCGTTCTGGAGAAACCTTACAGGCAGACCTCGTCGTTGCTGCGGATGGTATTAAGAGCCACGCGCGCAAATATGTGTTGGTGAGTCCTTGTCCTTTTCCCACTTACATTCCAAAGCCAGCCGCACGATGACACATTTTCGACAGGGGTATAATGATCGGCCTCGTCCATCCGGATATGCGATTTATCGAGCATGGTTTGACGCCAAGGAACAAGGCGTGGATACCGATCCGTGCACGGATTTTCTTTGCAAAGACGGAGATGTCCTCTATGGATGGACTGGTAATTAGAGCGCATATTAGAGACATAACCCAGAGAGGCTCGACGTTTCCTAGGTAAAGATGTCCACTTTATCGCTGCGTCTTGTGGCGGAGGAAAATCGATATCGTGGGTGATTACACACAAGTGAGGACTCATTCATGCATGTGTCTTCTTGCTAATGGTGATTAGGGACACTGAATAAGTCGAGGGTGATTGGTCCGTACCTGGACGCATCGAAGACGTGGTGGAAATTGTAAAGGGATAGGACCCGCAATGTGCTGCGGTTCTTTCCAAGGCCCCATCTTGTGGGGAATGGAAGATTATCATTCATGACCCACTCCCAAGCTGGGTCAGCAGGCATGGTCGGGTCTTATTGATTGGTGATGCTGATCACCAATTCCTCCCGTGGGTATTTCGTGGATAACTCCTCGGTGTTTCACTGATTGTGATTCACTTGATGATTCAAGGTCGAGTATGCAGGGTGCACCTCAGGCCATTGAGGACTGCGTCACTCTTGCCGTGGCACTCAGATGGTTGACAAGGACAAGGTCCCTCTGGCCGCCAGAGCATGGGAAGGAATTCGGTAAGATTGGTCTATCTCATGCACGACTGACCCGAGCTCCTTGGGCGGGCTATACCTAGCTACGAACGCGTTTGCAAGGCGCAGAAAATCGGAGAAACAACGCGGGACCAGTGGCATCGCGTAGAGATCGGCGACAAGAGTGCGGAGGAACTCGGCCTGCCAATCCCAGAATGGTTGCTAGCATTTGATGCGGAGGCACACGCTTATTCGGTCTTTGATGACAGCGCGTGATATCGTCGAGAACGGATATCGCTTACCCTCTTTGAAGGCGGGACATACAGCGGCCTAACGAGGTCGTTTTCTGGAAATCGCCGAACTCTTGCTCTATCGAGATTAGTACAATAGACCTTTCAAGATGGGATAGCAACCATGTGTCATGGATGTCATTTTCCTTGGCTTGACGGTGGATTTGTGGACCAAGTTCCGATTAGCATCCGCCAACGAGTGATTGTGCCAGTGGAGCCGTCAAAGACGGTACAATACGATCTGAGCAATGAGATATACCCTCTGGCGGTTACCCACAGCGATGTGTCAATGAATACTTAACGACATGTGCTTGATTATGTACATGAGTCATGAGACGAATTTCGGGCCTAGAGTGGGAATGAGCTATGGGGCTGTGGAGCTTGCTGCTGCCCTTCCTTGACCTGGTTTAAGTTCATGTTTTCTCTCTCGGCCAGCCGAGGCAATAGCCCTTCCCCCGAGAACGCGCAGCTTTGACAGCCTTCCGGAGACGACGACTCATGCCGCCGCCTTTTCTCCAAGAGAACTATCGATAAATGTGGGTCCATGGAATGAAAGCGCCCTTCCTCTGAACGAACGAAAACCCATGCTTCCAAGTCGGTCTTGCCTGCAAGGAGGTTTGATCGGGTCGGAGAGTGCCGCTGATTGGGAAAATACATCCACGGATCAGGAAAGGGAAAAAAAGCCAGGCCGCTACTCTTCGGGTTGCAGCGATTTAGGTGCGCGTCTGTACACGAAATGCCATGCTATTCCTTTTTTAACGTGGTTACTACATGCACATCCCGAAGAGATGCTTTTTTATCTTCCTTTATTTTCTCCTTTATTGATTTTTTTTTCTTGCAACCAAGGATTTGGGTCCTCACGAAGCATGCCCTCCGGTGTTACTTTGGTGCGGAAGCGCGCAAACCTGTATGGAATTCGAAGTCTCCAGATCCGAGGATGGCCCAGTGCCCAACATATTCCGCAGTGGCTGTTGACAGTGGGGGGAGAGTGAGAGAAAAAAAGAGAGAGAGCCAATACGGGGACCCGGTAGGAACAGATCGCAACCCAGATCCAGTCTGATTAAAACACAGGGCTCATTTGCGGATGGGCATCCACTCCCGGGACAGGTCATATGAAGGCCTGCTGCTGCTCACCGTGGTAATCGGAGGTGCCCGCATCAACGACATTCCGTGCCCCCCGATCATCCCCCGAGACCCCCTCATGGCTTCACTTGCCCTTGGTCGTGGGTGGTTTGCTTGTGTTTGATTGGCGCAAGGAATTACAATCGCGATAGAGCTTCCTGGCTGATCCGGGTCCTGGCGATTGTCACTGGTATCAATTGCCCTAAGTCCTGGGCATGACCCTGACCCGTCCGGCATCCACTCTTCTCACCTCGAGCGCGGCTGCTATCTGTTGAGAAGAGGCTCGAAAAGGACCACACTGCCATGCCTGTCAGCGTCAGCTCTCAGGCTCAAGAGACGCATTGGAGATTTGTTGCCATAAAGGGCTGGTTATAATATTGGTCTGGCCATCCTGTATATCCTGGTAATGGGCGGCCGCTTCCGCGCGTCAGATTTTCCGGCTACATGCTTTTTCAAAAAGAACCCTATGTACCCCGAGCGGTCTCGTGTCACGCTCTGCCACCTGCCCCCCCCCTATTCCACAGCATCATTCCATTGCCTGCAGGTCAGCCTCGTGAAAATGGAGATGCCCGAAATCGATAAGGTAGAACGTGATTTGAGCTTGTTCGGCTCCACTTCCCACCCCCCACCCCTTCTCAGGTCATCTAAATTTACAATTGGCGCGCCTTGGCCAGGACCATCTTGGGCTGGAGTAGCGGTACATGCGTTCCAGATGCACGGTCTTCCGCGTCGTGTCCTTGCTCCTTTGCTGCAACCGAGCTCCAGCTTGAGAGCTTATGCCAGAAGCTTGAATTCATGGTGCTGAATCTCCGTCGGTGATTGCGCGGCCTCTGGACCGTTGATGATGCGCCACGCTTTTAACGTGGGGGCGTCCAAGCCATGCGGTTGAAGAAAAAAATAAAAGGACACCATGGCACGTTCACATATGTCATCAGCGTTCCACAGCATACGAGCCACCACTACCACCAATCGTACTATCTTCGGAACCACCCTTTCGAGAATGTGTGGCCCCCCGTCTCCCCTTCCCCCTTCCCTCCCCTTGCCGCCCTCCGGTGACGTGTGGGCGTTCGGAACTCATTTGGGGAGACGGTTTCAGTCATTTTCCCCTCCCTGGCGTCGGGAGAATATTCGGATGACAGCGTATCCCGCCAAGGGTGCACGCGCCATCGATCGATGTGATTGCCCCAGATCGAGCTACCTCCGCACGCCGGCGATGGATTGAATGAACGATCAACGGATCGGTTTGGGGCGCAAGGTCCGCCTTTTCCAAAGACAGACTAGTACGCTAGTTGTAGGTACATATATAATTGTAATTGTTGCCATATCCAGACCACAATCAATACGACAATGGACATGGAATTTGCCCGCCAGCGGGTATGCATAACGAAATCATTGATAGCTCATCAAGAAAGTTTGGTTTTCTAACGGGTAAATACGTATGCGCTGGTCATCACTAGGGTCCAGTCGAAAGCGATTAATAATACAGCAAGAGCTCCAAGAAAAACAGTACGGGTACATGTTTGCGACTGCATCGATTGAAAGCATTTTATACGACAACAAATACGGCTGAGCGAGATATCACCGGAATTGGATTATTACGAAAGCATGCATCCAGGCCGATGGACGCAGCCGAGGAGAATCTAGCCAGGAGTGTGCAAGAACAGACAGGCATGGGAGGGAAAAAGAATGGAAGCACAGTTTGAGGGGTGAGTCAGAGTCTTTTATCCACACAGCGCTATGCCCCCGAGAAGGATTCACGCAACGGCTCCATGGACACTACTAGGTCGCATGTCTACGTGGTGCTGGAGGCGAGGCGGCGATCGCTGGCGAAGAGGCAAAATATGATCATGACCGCGGTCTGACGACGATGGGTAAGCCGTGCGAACGGCAGGCGCATCAATCCATGATTGGATCTCGGGCAACTGATTAGGGTGTTGTGGTTTCCGCGAGTCAGGGATGGACGTAAGCGGCGCGATCGAAGGGTGACTGTAGTGGTATGGCGCAAGCGGAGCAACATGGGTGGAAATAGGAGGCAGCTGCGTTGACTGCGACGGGGTTCTAGGCCGGGTCATGGGGGTTGCCAGTGGACCCCTACGGTGAGGGAACTGGTCTGGTCTCGAGCGACCATGTGTGCGCTCGAATAGGCCACATTTGTTGCAGAGCTAGGAAGCTATCAGCGCGCTGCTATATGGGGAACAATAGAAGGAACCCATACCACTTTTCCGGGACTGAGGTTTGATCGTCTCCAGGTGGAAGTATCTGTCGTACAACAGTTGAAGCACCTCCGACGAACCCTGTCGCTCAGCTTGGTCGCGGCATCGTCCGTGTAACCAATGGTATAGTGGTTCTGCCCTGGAAGGGGGTATGAGAGCGAGGCGCTGTCGCGCGTGCCAGCGCTGGCATGGGAAAGCGGAGGGCTGTTGTAAGACGGCGAGACATGGTATGGGTGTGACTCGTGCGAGTATCTGTGTTCTGGGTGTGGCCGCGAACTATAAGTGTAAGTGTGAGACGTCCGGCCAGAGTCCCGTACGGGATCATGAGGGTATGGCCGAGATCGTGCCATCTGTTCCTGAGAGTAGTAGGCATCAGAGTAGCCTGAGTGGGACTCGACAGGACGGTCTGTTGGCGACCGACGCGGAGCCGGTGACGAGACAGAAGAGCGATCGAGCGAGGAAACTGACAAGGAGGGAGAATGGGAGAGGGTTGCTATAGGCGGGGGACTCGGCCTACGATAAGAATGATCGTAGTAGTCATAATCACGTCGGTGCCTAAGGAATTGGTCAGGATGGATGTGGACTGGGGATCGACAAGACATACGAAGAGGGCATTTGCATTGACTCGACACGGTGAGGCATGTTTGGATGAGGGAGAGAGGGCGCCTGGTTGTTGGGAGATGGGTGGAGGGAAAGAGCAAGTGAGGAAGTGGAGAGGGAGTGAGACTTATCAATGGAAAAGGACGTCGAGAACTGATAATGGATCAACAGATCAAAAGAGAGCGCGACATCGAAGCAAACAAAGAACGAACACCGCGCTGATCAAAGGGATCAGGAAGTCGTAAATTTGGCGGAAGGGCTGTTTCGAGAGATCTGGTGTCTACATTTCGAAATGGCAAGTGTTTAGGGAGGTGGAACACCGGTGGAGGGGCTGTACAACACACCGTTATCAGGAAGGCGATGATCGGTTGCAGTCGCGGATGGCCCACGCGGAGGAGAACAATACGGTCCTGATTGCTGGGAGCTGCGACGGTCTTCCCTAAGAAACTGAGGGCTAAGGATCACGAAACGAGGCGTTCGTATTTGAGTACTTGCCAGGAACTCGACTTGCTTTTCTGAGAAGATTCGCTGTGCGGTACGGCGGTCTGGTGATCCGGGTGGGAGAACATGGGTCCTGGTGAATGGGGAAACGAACGTGCTGCACAACCTCCACTGCGACCACTCTGAGCGGTTGCAGCGGACATCCCGTGTGCTCAACGTGCCCGTTTCCTCCCCTTGCCCCCTTGGACGACAAGAACCTGTTTCTATTTTCCGCAGGTCCTGTATTCACACCGCGATCCGCCGGGGGCAGACTCTCCTCAGGAAGACAACCAGAAAGCGTCCATGGAACCGCATGTATATTATTTTTTATTATTATTACCAATCATTATCGTTATTTCGGCCCTATTCTTGCCATTGTCCAGAAGCGGAGCTCTAATGTCCCTTTCTCATGACGCCGCGGCACAGCCGGCATAGTTCCCTCGCAGCGCCCGCCATTTTGTCCTTTTTAATCGCCGACCTACGGCCAATTCAGCGAGTCCTGAGTTGCTTCCGAGGACCTGGCTAGATCGGAGACGTGGTAGGAAAAAAAATTGACAACATGCCCCCTCCTTATCGTCTATGAAGCGCTTCGGAATCGCGGACAGGGGATGCCCTAGCCCAGGGCCTGTGAGAGGGCCTCGGCGCGATCGTATATTGTTCGTGGGCATTGACTCCCGAATGCGATTATCGTGCGCACCAGTAGGGTATCATCTTGATCGCCTACCCTATCACATCGACCCTGCGGCATCAGTCAGATTCCGATGGGCCCTTCATTTTGACACTCCAAATGGAAACGATTCCGTCTCCATGTCATACAGCAACCCACCTTCTATATACCATCAACATTATTGGCCGATATGGTACAGGGCAACTTCCGCTCTCACTCATCGCAATCGGCGTCACTCTCAGTGTCTGTCTGTCCTGCCATCGCTGTTTTCATTCACAGCTGCCTGACCATCGCTGATTGATTGATTGTGCCCGCGCTACCTCTACCAACCTGCGCATCACAGCCTGATGAGTCCTAATCATTAATCCGGCGTCTACCCAAACGCGGTCGCCAAGCTCCAACTTACTGCCGCATTCCACCCTTTACCCAAATCCGTGTTGGCAGTTGCGGGGATGGCAGACAGGATTTGAAATACGACCTGACATGGACTATGGTGGAGAGGGCGAAGGACCCCGGACTGTTCCAAGAAGCGTCGCAGGTCAATCTTCTCGTCTGTCATGGCGCTGCGGCTTATACTTGTCCTGCTCGTTGCTATCCCCGAGTTGGGAACCTTTGCTTGGCTTCGCACACGCTGTATCGTATTGTACCCTCGGACTGGACATGTCAAACACAACCAGATGGATATGGATTTGCGCCCCGTTCGTGCTGGTTGCTTGCGGGATTCCCCTCCGCGGACGGCTTGATCTCGTTCCAGCTTGGTCCTTTCGAAGCCGGAGCGAGAGGAACCCCTTCCGCCGTGTCTGATGATGTTCCGAAGGCGGATTTCATGTGTTCTATGCCGTGCATCATCCACTCGCAGCGCGCTCCCGCATGACATACAAACGGTGGAATGGCATGGCAAACCGAGTCCATCCGGAGAAGATGCAAAAAGTTGCCACGCAAACATTTTTCCCGACACGTAATACAACTTGACTGAGTCCTATTATAAGGACGATACGGAGACTCGTCGGAGAGGGGGGAAAACAATTTTGAAATTTGCCACGTTGATCCCATCGCTACTAGTAGCCTGAATGCTACTACTTACTAACTACCAAGTAATTTGTGCCATCTTCGGGGTCCGAGTCATATTTGGTGGTTTGTCACCAGATTTCAGACCGAACACAACCAAACAGGTAGGAAAAAGGCACTCGTATTGAATGACTTGCGAACATCTCTCGGGGGAGGGAAATACACGGCTGCCGCATGGATTTTTGGCTCACAGCCTCAAGGTACAATGCTTTCGAACATCCTTTACTCACACGGGTCAAATCTTTTTAGACCGTTTGTCGCCTACGCTCACGAAACCATAACATTGGCCCGAATGAGTTGGCGGCCGCTCTGTGCATCGTGGTTCGTGTGGTTCTTGCTCTCTAAGCCATCCGAAGGGCAATGGTAACTCGGTTTGGGATGACCTGGCCGGCTACCGATCGCGACTTGCTCTCAGTCGCACTTGCGCTAAACACCGAGGCCTCGCTGTTCAATTCTGATACGAACACGTACTATCATGCCCGGTCAAGATCTGACGCTCTACAGTCTGTTCCCAGCGCCAATCACTCTTGCGAAATTCCCGCCTTTCCTACCCTGGCTGTACAGTTCACCGCCTCGACTGATTGGATCAGGCCCAGCTGATTGAACTCCATCAGTTTCGAAATCAGGTATGCTGTAGGCTGTAAGCTGAGGCAATGAAATTCTGATGCGTACTCTGCACTACATCATGATTACAGGAACTATCCACATCCGCAGCGCGATAGCACCCGGACTCGCCTCAGATAAAGCGCACAACCCCCCATACATTTCGGATATCTTATTCTCAGGTAGGAACACTGAGGCACATACACAGAACCACCCGGTCGAATTCGTGCGAGAGCCTTTCTAATTGTGAAGCAGACAAGAGCATTCTCACCAGGGTTATTGGTACAAGGCCGCCTAATTGCACCCATTCAAGGGTCGTGTGTCTCTCCTTCTGTGAAACCATGCCGGACCCGTTTGACATAATATAGTAGGTCAATACCGCAAGTTGTGGAACCGTGACGTTGTAGACGTCAATGTGGCACGCACGCTACCATACCCCAAGTTGCCACGATCAAACAGCGAATCAGTTTTTGGGCATATTTTCCACCTAACGGCAAGTTCACCCCGCTGCTTTTTTTATACACATTGATATGATGTCGATGACGAACGTAGAATTGTCGACGGCGGTGATGGCCGTCAGTCGAGTGAATCGTGATGGCCTGCTCCATTCTGGGGTTCGTTAGTGACGGCGGGTCCGAGTGCGCACGGACATACACACACGCTGTGGCTCTTCTTCCACGTGCGTTTCATTCTGCAGTGTTGTTGGTCGTTGTGATGGTGCGGGTTTGAGATGATGTTACAAAACTACAGCGCAACCGGGGCTAGTGCGCGTGCACTGATACGGTGAGGCATCTCTAGGCCTCGGTGATCAAACTCTGTTCCAGCTGCATCAGTTCGCTGAATGGCCATTTTCACCATAGCGTCCCTGTCAACGACCTAGTACCGTGTACCTTGGATGGCATGTGAACCTCACCAAGGTCCAAGGTCAGAGAGCAGGTCACACCAAGAACGGCGTTCCTTCCACAGTCTACTACTTTGGAAGCATATGATTCAGGGACTCGTCCCGCAGCGAGCGACAGTGGCGTTTATCCACCATATGCTGGCATGTCTTGATTTACTTCCGCAACCAGGTACCACTCAGGAACCACTGCCATAACATTGTTTCGTCACTGGAAACTTATTCAATTTAATTGTTGTCATATCGGCCGACGTGTTGATCTCTTGGCATCGGGCCATAGGTCAAAAGGAAAGAGGTTAGCGAGCGCTGGATGGCACACGACACGGGCGGGAGGTGAGAATAGCGAGATTTGTCTCCGAAAATCTGATCCAGAATCGTCCATCATCCTAAACGGTTCAGATCGTAAAACACACAGGTACACTATGTATGTGGATCCCAGATTTGACGCGCAAACATCGATGTGGCGGTTGCGCGAGCGTGGGATGATGGGAATCATAGTGGGGCAACCGTAGTGAGGGGAGGAAAATTGAAATAAAGGTTTAGAGGCACTTTGTATGTCTATGTCTTTTTTTGCACCCACTGTTGGTGATCGATGATCCGGACTTGATCTGCTTTACTTAGGTGTATCGATGCGGCTCCTGAGGTCTGTCAAACTGTGTCAATGAGTGGCGGAACCCCAAATGGACACATGTGATGAATGAGCCGTCCCCCATGCGGTGCGCCAAAGCACACCGATGTGACCGTGATTCGATAATCAGCAATAAACGATGCTTCGCTTGCAGCACCATGGACCGGTGTATGCCGTCCCAGAGTGTGTACAGCGTCCACACTACTCCTATTATTAGAATGTGATTATCCCAGTCGAGAGACGCTAGTCATTATCATTAGACTACTTATCATAGGGCGAGCACGTCGACGCGACATGTGCCTGGCAATTAACAACTTGACACCCATGTCCAGATCCCTCCCCATACCTACCATTTCCACACAACCGCCGCACCTTGAATACCAGTGACTCGGCGCACCAACCCCCTAGTCATCTGATTCCACCTCCGTATCACTCCCTTCCTCTTCAGCCTGGCGTACCATCGCCGTTGACCACACCCGCACCGTCCCGTCATGACTCCCAGTCGCAAACATCATCGGTTCATCCATCCCATTGTTCCACCCGATACATGTCATGTCCCTCAGCTCGGACATATTCATGGGTCGGAGGTAACGTAGCAACGCCGCCGTCTCTCGATCCCAGACGTGCACGTCGCCCGCTGGATGAAGTAAAGGCGTAGATGGGACGCACGCGTGAGTACGGTCGCAGTGGTGCTGAAACAGAAGAAAAAAACGGTCACCCACCTTTACCGACACAAAACACAAATTGCTCGTCGTTGCCTCCAAAGTAACACGAGCCCGCGATGGAGGTGGGTACGTTGAGCGCAAAGGAATGTTTAAGGTTTAGTCGTGCCGTCAGGGGACATTGTCCAATCATTCGTGTTTTGTCTCGTACGATCTCCAGTTTCCAGAGTTGTGGTGGGGCCTGAAGAAGGGATGTGGAAACGCTAGTGTAGGGCGGGAACAAGATGGTCAACGAGAAGGGCGTACCTGTTCAAACGTGACGAGAACGACAGACATATGCTTCGATATAACGATATCGCGGACGTCATCAAACAACGGTGTTTGACTATCAAAGGATGGATAAGCATAGGCACCGTTTTGCAGAGTCATATGCAAGCGCACCTCTCCTTTTGCTTCGTGTGCATATTGTATACTGTTCACCTCGGTTAGTAGGGAATACCCACGATCAAACACACTCCTACCAATAATACGTTTTTCGACTTTGGTCTGACGCGTCGGTTGTGGCCCACCTGCAGGCGGTACAGACGGGCCTATGGCTATCAAACGCGAGCAATCCGAAGTTACCGCCACGTTGATCAGTCGCACGTGGCCAAAATGATAGACATCCAAGACCTGCGAGGGCGATTGTGGGTGATAAATATAACATGTTCATTGACTCGTCTCCATGCGTACCTTGCCGTGCAGATCCTAGTTGCCAATCAGCATTTTACGCATATCAAGACACGAACGATTTTAACGCACCAATTTCACCACCTCGCTACCCTCGACCGAAAGGATCGCTGACGAAAAATGGTGTGAGTGAAAAAGAATCAAAGTCAGAGAGACCTGCGTCCCCCACCTTGTCCACTGGGAAGCCAAACCACCGAACTGACAGTCTTGGATCGGTCGATCGTCTGCTTGCATACCCCATCCTGGAAAGAAAAACACAACGTTAGGTGGAGGGCTTTCTGACAAGAAAGGTGCGATAATTTACCTCGGACCACAGTTTGAGACCGCGTGTAAACCGCGTGAGGAGCAAGCGACCGTTGGGTGACCTGAGCGGGGTTGTGAGACTATCTCTCATTCAATGCCAGGAGGCAATTTACCAAGCGACTTGACTGACAAAACCTCGGACGTGCACGAGCGTGCGATGCTGCGTGAGCGTTTCCTACAAGACCAAAGTACATGGTCAACAAACCGAACCCCATGAAAAAGTAGACAGGCCATAACTCACCCCAACACGAAATATCATCGCAGTCCTGTCCCAACTGATAAAAGCCGAAAGGAAAAAAAAAAAGCCAATCTGTCAGATGACATCCCCAAAGCACGCAACACGTACACCCTTACCTTGACGTCGCCAAGTACCTGCCATTGGGCGAAAACTGGACATGCCGCACGAGCGCCCCATGCGGAAGTAGCTCCTGCGTCAACTCGAGCTCTTTCAGCTCCTCAATCACCTTGGCCACCCTCGCTCCTCTGAACGCCCAAATCCCCGGATCCGGTAGCGGACTCGCAGACGTATCCGGAGCCGCAGGCGTCGGGGTTTGCCACCACGAGTTTTGGCGATGGAACCCCGGACGCACGGGCTTGGGGCGTTTGCCGGTCGTGCGCTGCAACTTGATCACGGCGCGGACAGCGTTCTGGAAACGGACGCGTGGATCGGTGACGTCGAGGAGGAGATGGGTGTCGGGTCTTTTTTTGTGGCAGTCGGACGAACCTGGGGCTTCACTCGAAATGGACGGCCGCAAAGCTCCGCCCATTTCTATTTCGAGATTGGCAGTGGTCATTGTCCCCTTCTTGGTTTTGGCCATGGATATGCGGGTGGCGGCCACCCAGGTAAGGAAACGGGCGAGGCATGCCCGAGTCGCGGCTAGACGTCGGCTGCACCATCGCATCGTGAATCGGTGTGCGCGGACAATACCGAGCTCAGCGAGTCGGTCGAGGGTCTCGGTGATTACTACTCCGAGCCACTTTTGGTCCTTTTGCGTGAGGAATGTCCATCGCTCTAATACGAACCAACCCGAGATGGAAATGAGACCCGATGATGCAATGAGCTGACGAGAACACAAGCAGGGGAGGGATTGAGATCTTTGCGGGGACTCTGACAAAGCGGGACAGACATACCGTCGCGACCACGATGACTGCCGACGTGATGGGGTTCTGAAATCAAACACATTGGTATAGGAGTCAAGGCAAGGAAACGCGCAAAAAGCCATACCTGCTTAGAAGAATAGGTGAAGAGCACGACGCCGGCAGAAAAGCACGCTATGGCAATCACGAGAAACACCAGTGGGGACCCTTTCATATATACGAGCAACCACCACGGGACTCGATGCAAAGGCGAGCGACTACACGATCCAAGAAAGGGCTCAGTAAATGGGAGATATGATGCTGAAATATGACCGCACTTACTAGATGGATTGTTTCCAAGTGAGACCGAGAAGGCCATTGACCCCACCCGCGATACTGAATAGCAATGAGGACATCCAAAACATGTTGACGCTGTTGGCGAGGATGTTGCCCGTCGTATGACTCGAAAGAACCAAGAGCGAAGCATCGACAACCCCGAAGACGATGGACAATGTCGAGACGTTCAGCAGATTCTTTGCGGCATGCTGTTGGTGGAACCAAATGGTCGGTATACCTAGATGGTTCGTCAGTAGATGTACAACACCTCATCGAACACGCATTGATGACCTACCAATCTCGATGAAGATGGTCAACGCGGAATTGATCTCATCGAGATGACCACCTATCTCGTGCATCAGGTCGTGGACATACCGCTGCACCGCCGATGATCGACACTGGTCTAAAACACGATCTAAGCTACACACATCAAGTACGGCAAGGTACGCACTCTTGTATTCGTAAAGACAAACCGAAAAGTACTGCCAAATATAACATGAGACACGCAGCAAAGGCAGAGGAAAGGAATAGAAAATGTGACGTACTCTCAAATCACCCTCAAACGATCGCATTGATTGGCTAATCGCCTCGTCGTTAAATTCCTCAAACTCGCTCAAACAACTGATAAACGCTCCCACGTCTCCCGCGAGACTCTCCAACTGATTCGGAAGCATATCGAGCTCGAGATTGTCCTGAGGGAGGGGTACCGTCGAACGGTAGCGCCAGTCTTGTCGTCGGTCCATTATGTTGGGATTGAGGAGCACTTCTTGGGGTTTGCGCATGATCTTGCGGGGATAGAGACAGGCGGCGTTTTCGCGAAACAGAAAGAGGATCTTGGCGAGGCGTTCTTGGAGTCTGAAAGCGGACCACATGATTCCGACAGAGCTCCCCAGTTCGCGCGAGGCATTTTCAAAATCACGGAGCTGGGCGTGAGAGGATGAGCATGCAAGCGTATAATAGAGCACACACTCATACCTGCTTGTCGAGCGTCTCGATCCGTCTTGGAGGGAGTGAGTGTTGGATGGGGAGACGAGGTAGACCGAAATACTCACCTCTCAAAATTGTAAAGCAGCGCTGCGCCATAGTGTTGCTGTTTTTCGTCCACCGGCGGTGCTATATCACACACGTCACCATTTAACCAAAAAAAGGGACGAAAAAAACGTACGTTCTTCCTCCAAGCCTAAAGGCTCACCCATCGCTAATGAAGTCGTCAACACGATCCATTACATCATAATGCCAACAGTGGCGATGAAGAGACGAACCAGCATGATGTTGATTACTCTTCTTCAGCTCGGCGACCACGTCCGCCAAACTCTGCAACGGCCTCCTTCTCCCCATCCCCAAAGTAGCTGTGCCACCCGGAGTCATCGTCGTCATCGGACTCGTTGTCGTCGACGCTGAACGAGGACTCGTCAATGGCGACCTCCCCGAACCGACCAACGTATCGTCATCCATCTTTGTTCTTGGTGTTCTCCGGCTGCGTCGTTCCCACCAGTTGTTTCGTTATGTTCGTCCGGTCTCGTCTGTATTCCGTCTTGTAACCTGTGTCCTGCACCGTTGTACCGAATACCGCAAAAACTGTCGAAAAAAAGGATAAACAGTAAAAAGAATATCTTCGCCGACGTTTGATATCAAACCGACATCAAGCTGCGCCTTTCCCAAGGACACCACGAAGCAGCCCACGAGGGAAGGGGGAGAGGGGGGCAAAGGGGAAGTCACGAATTAAATAGGCATTTCATTCGATGCAGGGTTTGAGAAGACAGGAGTCCTTGCCACTGGCAATAGGTAAGGCGAGGCGAGGCGAGGCGAGCTGTGGTGGGGGGTCATTTCGCTCCGCGCAACGCCTGGTCCCACAACGTGCGCACTGCATTGTGATTGGGCGAACGCGGGAGAATGGAAGCGTCATGATTGATGAATCATGAACCGCGTTTTTCTCTCTCACATGTCTGTATTTCGGGACACCCAGCACGGTCCGTCCGCGGAGGTGAGCTTGGCGTTTGGAGCAACGGAAACCCCAGTGGTTGCTCAACCAAGGGAGCAGTTGGTCGTCCGAGGGGTACTGGACTAGAGAGACCACGACCGCGGGGATACCTGAATAGTGCTGTGCGTAAGTCGAGACCCAGGAAAAAGCAAATGAACGAAAAGGTCTGCTCACTGACCGCGCACATGCATTCACTGAGTTCAAGCCACGCCGCGAACACGCACGTCGAGTTGATGCACGCCGAGATGGCTGTGTGACCGCAAGTTTTTCATACGATGCTACCGAACTAGTACGTAACAAGATAAGCTCATCCGCTCTTGCAAAGGCTGAAGTCCAAGCTCACATGGCCTCGACCCAGTGCATTAAATAATACACACTGCCGATTCATCAACACTGCTACTGCACACCAGCCCTCCTTTAACTCCGGTAATCACCGTTAATCTGGACGTACTCCTACAGGCATTATGAGCATTCCTATATCCGCAATCCTCGAGGCGGAAACACTCACATAGCTAAAATCACACGTCCAATACCTGGCCTCCTCCTTGCCTCCAACCCCTTGCCCTCCGAGATCGACCCTAATTTCAAAGTCTTCTTCCCCGAGTATCTCGCTCGCCCGCTCCTCGTCGACACCAACGGGCTCGCCGTTCTTGAGAACGACAAGTGGGGTTGGGTTAGACGATGCGGGCGACGGAATGAACGCGACGCTGACGAGGTTAGGATCGAGGGGGGTACTAAGTGGAGTAGAGCCTGTCGAGGAGAGAATGCGGCCCCAGCTGAGTGAGACATCATCAGTACGGCGAAGAGAACTGAACTGTGGATGACTCACTTTGCGTCCTCGCCGTAGAGGGCGGTTTTCACGAGTGCCGAGGTACTGATGGTCGAGGCAACGCGGTGGGCATCTGCATACGAAGCTGCGTTCTAATTGGTGTAGTGGTCAGATTATCGGTCGCGACGAGTAGAAAAAGGTATCATAAAAAGGGGTATCATAAACAAACAGACAGCGCGATAAAATAAAATAGAGAAAGAAAGAATCGTCCCCATTATCCGCCCCCAAGTAAGAAGTTGCCAATAAGAATTCGCAGACCCACCTCGACGCAGACGCCAACAAACTTTGTGGCACCTTCACCATCCCGAACGACGAGCTTGGCCAGGTCGATGGAAAAGGCAGTGAGATGATCTCTAAACGCGATGTATGCCTGGGGATCTGTGAATTCATCGATTTCAGTGGGATTGGATGCATTGGTATCGTGGCCGGCACCATTTGCCAAGACAATGATGGTGTCGTTCGTGGACATGTCGCCGTCGACAGAGATGGAGTTGAAGCTTCGCTCTACGGCGTAGGTGAGTGCGGACTGCAAGCTTTTTGGGGAGACGGGTGCATCAGTGAGGATGAGGCCAAGGAGGGTAGCGTGAAGACCTGCTGCAGGGGGAGGACCAGGAGAGGTGGCGGGTGCGACGGCAGAAGGATGGACGAGACCAGCTGAAGAGGCTGGGTCACCCATTTGAGGGTGGATCATGCCTGCACCCTTGTCCATGCCTGCCATGCGGTAGGTCTTTCCATTAACTTCAAAAGTGCGCGCACGGAGTTTTGGAAATGTGTCCGTGGTCATGAATGCGCGTGCGGCCGCTTCATAAGCAGATGGTGTGGATGAGAGGGAATAGGAGGGGGAAGACGACGACTCCTGGGTGGCGATGGCGGAGAGGATGTTTGTAATCGGAAGGTGGACGCCGATGACGCCAGTGGACATGACCAGGGTTTCATTTGTCGACTCCGGACGGAAGCCATGAGAGGCAAGAACGGCGTCTCCTGCCTTGACCATACCCCAGGCATGCTGGAGGCCCTTTTTACCGGTGACAGCGTTTGCACAACCGCTGTTCACAACGATAGCGCGTGCTCTTCCACCAGACTTTTGGAGGACCTCGAGGGAAACGAGGACGGGCGCGGCGCGGAATGCGTTGAGGGTGAAGCATGCAGCAGCGGAAGTAGGGTGGGGGGAGGTGGACAAGACGAGCGCGAGATCTAGTGGCGTTGGAGACGCAGGCTTTGGCTTTTTGACGCCGGCGTGGATGCCAGTGAGAAGGTAGCCTTTGGGAAGGTTCGAGTCTGGAATAGGTGCATGAAGATGGTCCTTGGACGGCGTCGGTTTGATGGTGATGGTCGACGTCGCCGAGGTCGAGGAGAGACGAGCGAGCGCTCTGGAAGGAATGCGAGCGAACATGAAATTTGCTGGTTCAACATCTCGTTACGAATCGTTTTATAGCAGCTCTACTGTCATACAGCGCGTACTTGTGAGAGACCCCGCCTTCATCCGACAGCTTTACAGCAACTGTCGGCACGAACTGGATGGGCGGTCGGCACGATTTTTCTTCCATCGCTCCGTTGCTCCAACGACGCTGCTCGCAAACGACGCAGAGTGCAGCCCGTTTCAGCTGCATCGACGGTCAGTCCAACTCGAGAAAAAATTTGCGGCTCTTATGCAGTGACACCATGTCACACATGTCATCCTGTGACTGTGTCACGTCCTCCGCGCCATCCTGGTCCCCCCGTCTCTAGAACACGATCAACGACGGCCCCTCTCTTCCTCAAGACAAAAAATGGGTTCAACAAGGTCAGTTTTCGATCAAATCCTATCATACACCATAAAAATACCATCCGTTGGCGTTCCATGCACTGGATGCAACGCCACTTGGTCGGATGTCAGTCCCCCATGACCCATACTGACGTTTCCCTTGTCTTTCAGACTTTACAGCAAGGGCCGTGTCCTCGGGCACAAGCGTGCAAAGCGAAACTCTAGCCCAAACACCTCCCTCATCCAAATAGAAGGTGTTGCCAACAAAGAAGAGGCCCAATTCTACCTTGGCAAGGTCTGCTCTCTCTCCTCTCCCCACCGCACCCTTTCCCGACCCATTCTTTCCATCCCAGCGCGTGGCCTACGTCTACAAAGCCAAGCGTGAAATCCAAGGTTCCAAGATTCGCGTTATCTGGGGGTGCGTCGTCTCACCGTTCCACCTGTCGTTTAGCTCATTCCTCGATTCACATCTAGCCGTGTCACTCGCCCACACGGCAACTCTGGCGTTGTCAAGTCAAAATTCACCTCCAACCTCCCACCACGCGCATTCGGTGCCAGCGTGCGCATCGTACGTGTTCCCGCTTTTCTCTTTGAACTCGCAGTTGAGCACGTTGCAAACCACTAGATGCTCTATCCTTCGAACATTTAACTCCTCGTTGACCAAGTGAGCGAGGTCAAAGGGACCCACTGGCGTTCATCTATGACTTTCGTATGTTGGTATCGACGCGTCCACGGACCTTGCCGATGCGTATGAAGCTGCATGCATACACATGTATTCAATACAAAACGTTCAAAAACACCCGCAAACGTCTTGTCAGTCCGAGTGTGAGTCACATCGGCCCCAGCGTAAGAAAACGACTGTTGCGTTTGCATACATTACGGGCTTTCGACCTATATTATATGCTTGCCAGACATGATGTGCCGTACATCGAATGGGCTACTTCATTATTGTCCATTGTCGGGATCATCCGTTGAGTAGATTGATGATAATTCGCAAAGCCACGCAAGCGCAAAGGACCAGGAAAAGATCACGAGGAGTATAATAATTGATCACGACGATAGCAGCTGAGCATATTAACAAGATAGCCTGTCGTCAACTTGTTCCACTATATAAAGTACTGCTACGGTCCGAAGGGCTGTTGCTAAAAGAGTAATCAAGTGTAATGTATGAATGGGACGACGCTGTCTAAAACGACCTACGCCACCTCAGCGGCTCAGCCCGAGCCCCCATCGGCGGTCTCCACGATATCATACACGATGGCCGTCAAGACGAGCGTAGCGGCGAGCAAAAATGCAATGGCGCTGATACGCGTCGACCGGATGGGCGAGGTAGGCGACAGGCAAGGGAATGCTTTGAACACTGGCACAGGGTCTTCGGCGCAGACCGTTGGCGTGGACATGGAGAGCCGCACGTCAGCGTTTTGCGGTGGGTCGGGCCCCGTGCCACGGTAGCGTGCGTCGGGCGTCGAGGGCGCACTGGGAAGTGTTGCGTCGGGAGACCCTGGACCCAAGCCCGTGCTCACGCTCGGCCACGGGCTATGCGCACTGAGGGCGGCCCGTACGCTATGCGACTGCGACGAGGGTGACGTGGGGCTTATCAGCAGAAACTCGTCCATCCCCGTGTCGGATGAGTGCGTAATCGAGTGAGTTTGGGAGAGCGAGAGGGAGAGTGACGGTCGTCGCCGTGGATGGTGAACCTCTGCTGCCGGTTTGTCAGCTGTGTCGAGTAGCAGCACACGGCGGTCCATCCCACCGGTGCTTGTTGAGCAGTCGCTCTCCTCGCTCAGGACTTTCTGCCCGTAGTAGCGGTGCCTGGATGGCGACGAGACGCGGTTCGTGACGGCCATTGGGATCACGTCCAAAGTGGATACCTCCACTTCCCCAGACTTTTTTGACGAGAGGAGCGTCTTCACCTCCTCCGTGTTGTCGGAGTCAACATCCGTTGAATCGGTGATGATGACAACTGGTATGTTCTCCCCAGGGGTCGCGGCCTGTTCTGGCGCTGTTGTCAGTCCGACCGGCGTCGAGGGTGCGCTAACCTCGAAAACTCGGAGAATTCTAGGGGAGACATTTGCATCTAATACGGCGGAGGCCACGTGTCTCTTTGATACTATGAATAGGATGAAAGGAACGAGGAGATTAGAAGGGGACGTGACTATGAGCGAAGCCCAATTTAGTATCGTTACAAGGCCATCCTAATCCGACAACGTTAAGCATCAGTGTGTTAGCTATTGGCAAAACATGAACGTACGTTGGTTTGAAAGGGTATAACAATTAGCCAGGGAAATATAGCAGACCAAAAGATGGCCATTTTATTAGAGCATATGTTGCCTCGTAAAAGGTTGTATCGAATCACGATCGTGAATACCGGGATGGAGGTAATGAGTACAGCTAACGAAAAAAATTACGATCAAACGTGAGACAAAGTGGCAACAACGCACCTAATGGAAAAACGTAGCTCGACACCCGCGCGATTGCACTCCAGGCCCCATGCTCCCTATCTGTCGCAAACACTTGCAAAAGTGTAGCATTGTTCGGGAAAGCGAACGCCAAGCCTCCCAACCATCCAATGGGGATATAGATGAGACACGAGATAAGGACGGATGCCCAGACAACGAGACGGACGTTGACAGAGGGATGTGTATTATTTACCCAAGCTGGGATGGTCGTGACCTATTGGAATAAAAGGCATTGGACAAGAGACAAAAAAGATGAACAAGGACTGACAAATGAGAAATTCGAGAGCACAAATCCTACAACGGTGGATTGGGCGTGCCCTACTGCCGGGATGTGATTGGTGTTGAGCCCGGTAACTGCGAAGATGACGATCCATACGACGGTTATGATGAGAAGAATGAAGAATGATGCAATTTGGAATATGATGTTATCCACGAGGTGGACGAGACTGAGCGGGAGGATCAGGGATATGGTGATCTATGAGATCCATGAGTGTACAGAGTTTGAGGTGGAATGCGGTGCTCACCAGTGTTCCGAACGAGCCAAGAATGTGCCCCGAGAATGCACTGCTTCCGCTGAGTGGAATTTGATTGACTATGAATACTGAGCTCGCGCCATGCATCGAAAAACAGGACGTACCACAGACCCAGCCTTCAGTAAAGCTGACGGCACACGTCTTGTGAGCGACACTGATAAGGAATGCATCCATGCTCTACCAAGGAGTCGGCACGGGAATGACACAGTTTCGGGAAGAGGACGGACCTGAAAAGACTCCAATAGACTGGCAATTACCAATGTCTGCATCGCCAGGTACAACAAGCCTTGTACGGCGAGATGCCACCTTTTGCCCAGAAAGAGGTGCGCAATCGTCGTGAACTCGATAGAAGCTTGAAATGCTTCATTTCCTTCTATGGACGACATTGCTTCGACGACGAACAGCGCTGCTGTCCCAGATAGTAGCGCTATCGCCGCAAATGTGAGGAGGGGACTAGATGAAGCGCGAGGTGTAAGCTTTAGCAAGAAACTGGAATGAACGGATGCACGTCAACCATCCTGCTTGCTGGAACAGCAGCGGGATAACGACCATTGAGGGACCAGTGATGCTCGAGACGAGGAGAGCCACGCTCCCGAGCGAGCCGATGGTACGAGGCATAACGTGAGGAATTGCTTTCGCGCCAGCCTGCTTGTTGACAGAGTAGCAATCACTGGCAGACTGCAGTGGCGTGCAAGTGGCGCCCTGCAGTGCCACACCTCGAACCTGTCGCGACTTCTCTCCTTCATTCCCTATCTATTCGTTGCCCGAATCTTCAGTTGAAGGGCCGGCTGAAGTGCTCGCAGGCCCACTGAATGCGATGAGCATGGTAATAACCTCGACTAGTACACACTTCTTCGTGACTGCTGCATATTGACCAGAAACTCTTGAACTAGGAAACCGAGTCGCCGGATTTCGAGGTTAAAGAGCTGGCGTACAATCAGTGGTGTGCTGCACTGAGGACGAAGACAGCTGCCATGAAGAATATGTTGAAAGCACAGAGGGTGCTCGAGAAGATCGAGAAGTCGATTGCACAACACTTTTCAGTGGCGACCATTGAAGGCACTCATGTATGATTCTTGTCTCCGTTGGAATCCATAACCGGTCCAGAACTTGAAGCTTCTTATCTTTTGACAATCGGTCGTGCAGGTCTTCGACCCCTCTCTTCTCGCTTCAGGTCTGTTCCTCATGAGGCGGTCACTCCTTCAATCACGCAGTTGACAGGCATCTGGAACCTGCGCTCTCCGCGGTTCACCACCCCTCTCCATCAATAGTTACTACAACATAAGATCTGTCACCCAGGTCCACCCTACATGAGACGTTTTACTGTACATAAGGAGTGCGTGGGCACACTCGCTATGTTCAATGTTACCACCTTCATGATGGCATGAATGTCTGGTCCATGTGCCACCCTAGGACATCGACGTGGGGAACAAGCCCATTGACGGGTCCCGGGCGAGTGCGAATGAGAGAAAATCGTGATGGCAGCCCAATTATTTCGGACCCTGGGTGATGTACCGGAAACTCAAGTTGCAAAAGGATTACAGTAATGCACGGGAGGACTTGAATGACATAGTGGGCAATGGGCTGGGGCATTCAAACCCTAGCCGGAAACTTGAATGAAGCTCATCATGGTTGCAACGCTGATCACAGCCGATGCGACAAGATCATAAATGGAACTAGTACCAGCTGCCGTAGTGGACGTCAAATCTACATGGCTAATCATAGAAAGGGAAGTAAAGCTTGTCAGATAGCGTTGGCGAGGAATCCTTCAAGGGAATGAGGATACTGATAAAAGTATATGCACAATCCATAAGCACAACCCTCCGTTTTGAAAATGGCGGCACGGCAAGCGCTCTACATAACTCATTCTTCTCGGAATCCTACATGCTGTCTGCACGATGACTTTAATGTCCTCCGTGCTCTGGGGAGCTCGTTTGAAAACATTTGGAGGCGGCTGCTGGCCCACTTGCAGCCGAAGCCCTCATCCTAAGCACCATGAGAGCATTTGGGAGTGTACGCGGCCATAGTATCCAATAGGCTACGTGTCAGAGGCTTGGCAACATGTTCTATCACAATTGTTGATCGGATGAACGACGAACCGTGATGATAAAGCATGGTTACAACCGACCTGGTCATATGTCGTCATAGAACCTGCGGGAAGCAAGGTATTGAGCGGTGGCCACGAGGGTCGTATGCGGGTGGAATGAGCCAGCGGGTCGCGCGGTGGAGGTGGACTTGGCGTTGTGACCGATCGCGACTCACGAGCACATTGGGCTTATAATATGTCAGCCAAATTTGCATCCATGTGCTCGTCCTTGGACTGTTTGGTGCCTCCGTGTCCAGATGGAGGCGATGGCGGCTACCAAACGGCGTGGTGCCAGTACGGCCGCGTAGCCAAGCTTGAAGGGGTCATTGGTTGAGCGCTGCCAGTGAGTCAGCGCTCAGCTCGCCCGGGCCGTCAAGACCGAGGTAACCGTACACCACAACATGGATATGCTCACGCTCAACTGTTGGATCCGGGGTCGACCTTCTAAAGTGGTCATCCAGGTCAAAATTTCCAGTACAGAGACTGTCGCAACCCTTAAGGAAGCCGTTAGGAACAAGAAGCCAACGGTTTTTCACGACGTGGATGCAGACAAGCCCACGGATTTCGTGCCCAGACCCTACGAAGAGAATCTTGGAAACATCATCCTCTCAGAGCAAGAGAAGCTGGGAATGGGAGATGAGGTGTTATCAACCGTGTCTTCGCATCTGCCCCTAGCGCTCATCCATATCATAGTGGGTACGTTACTATGCAGCTGAAGCGATACAAGCTTACCCTTGCAATTAATTCTTTTTCTTCTCCAGACGCGCCCATGATCGTTTGCTGGCTACGAGACAGTACTCTCAGTGCTGGCTCTCAATTTTCGATCCCATCGGCGGATGTAACCATCGGTCAGCTTAAATCCAAGCTCAGCCAGGAACAATCGAGTCTGAGGAACGTGGAACATGACCGTATAAGCTTATACAGAATATCTGGAGATGAGGATGAACTCAAGAGGAGTCCTACCAAGTCGGGTGCGGGTGAACCACTCCAAAGGCCTACTCTGTTGCCCGATTTCCTGAGCGTTCCAGTTCTCGACCCTTTGTATGTTGTTGTCGAAGTTACCCCAAAAGGTAAACCACTGTCAACCTCCTTCCTGACTGACGTGATTGAAAGCGGAAAAACGTGCTCGTGAAGAGGCTTATGATAGCATCCTGGAAGCCCCAAAGCGCGCCAAAATCGCGACTAACGCGCCATCAAATATGGCGAAGCCGTCCGAGTTCAGAGCGTGGCATCATGAGAAATGGATGCTCGACCACCGCCGTGATGGTGACAACGACTCGGAGTCGGCTGAGGCCGGGGACAATCTTCCACCGATCTCACTCCAATATGCAGGATTTGGCCAATTCCTCGACATCTTCTATGACCTCGGGCGTGTTTCGGACGTGGACAAAGTGTCATCCAGAGGAATACGCATGGCTGTCGATATCTTTGCAGAGAAGATGTCACGTGTCCATGCCGATGAAGACAAGAGAAAGACTGCAGGCTTATCTGCTTTGAATGATGTGCTTTCTGAGCGTTCTGATGGTCTCTCTTTTCAGCTAGCGCCAGCCGGGTTAGCCGCAATACCTGTTCGGACGGTCACATCATTGGACCACACAGTGCAATGTACTGTGTCGCCGAGTTTAAAAACGAGGGAGGTGATGTCACTATCCCGTATGTTGAAATGTTGGGCTATCTGCTAACTCGATCCGGACTGTGGCGGCAAATCCCGATCATGCCCCACTGTTGCGCGCTTGGAACTTTCCATGCCTTGGAGTAACCAGTGTCGGTAAGTTGTACATTTTGTTAGCATTTCGCGTACAGCTGACAAATTAAGGCCACTATGTGACGTTCTATGCTATGATCTATTTCGGAGCGTGGCGAAAAGCTTGGGCTTGCTTTGAGTACTCTTCTGGTGGCCATCAACTCGGGAATGATTGACATGGGCCAACGGGGCGAACTGGCTAGCCGTTTACTTTACATGATGATTGTCATGTTCGAGCGAGCAAACCAATCCGTCTTCATCTGGAATGTTACAGTCAATAGTCGCCCGACGGTCCGAGTCCTGCTCTCTCAATGAGTCTGCAATGCTACCCGTGGATATACCTGCCCAGCTATGCGTACGAATTAAGTACCCGTGCCTGTGCAGCAGGCACGGGTATGGGCACAGGTTGGACTACGGACACCTGCGATTCCTTATAGATATTCCATGTATTTCCCCCCAGTCGGCCTCTTACAAAGAATCTTTGGATCAGTTCTGACCGCCTGAGTTCTACTCGATGATCTACGATGACCCTGTCTGAACATCTCGATCTCGAGACACCACACCTGGGTTCCTGCACGCAAATTGATGCCCATCATTTGAGATGTAGCCCACTCCGGCAGGTGCAGTCACAGTGTTGGGATTCAATGGTGCATGGAAGAGGGGCAGGACGCAGTAGGAAGGGTTAGCTGCACCACCTCCAGTAGCTGTGTGTTCAGGACCTATTGATCATAATCGTGAGACGAACCCAGGCTAGATAGCAAAATGACAATGGAGAGTAGCATACCTCCACACATGGCATCACTATCAACATATGTCAAATGTTGTTCATCGAGAAAATCAAACACCAGCGGAAACTTACCATTTTCCAAAGTTTGTCTGTTCTTCCCTTGAATATGGGTCTTTGAAACCTGCCGAGGGATTATTCAGACGGACGAGGAGCTGATGTAAATGATCACTTACCACTCCGTTTCCAGAAAAGACTGTGTGTGAGCATGTCCTTTGCTCGATCGGGATTAGGCTGTATCCTCCTCGTCAGGTGCTGCAGTTCTTCATTGCCAGTACACGCTGCTTCATCGTTCGCGTGACAATAGTCTATGTGAACATGCCGCCCCATCGACGAGCAGACCAGATTACACATCATCAGTGCACCTTCGTCATTGGCGGAGAACTTGCGCCCTTCAATTTCTAGCGGTATGTCATCCAGTGCGTCCACCATCCAGTGGGTCAGTGACATGGACCCATGACATGTCTCGTGCTCTTGTTGTGGATGGCCTGTGAAGGAGGATGTCAGCACGGACCAGAATCCACGCTTGCAACTTACCAAAAGGTAAGGTGCAAAAGTAACCGCAGTTCTGACATCTTAAGGACTTGTGAGATGGTAAGCATGTGCATAAAATTGGATAGACATACTTCGCTTCGCAAAAATGAGCAACTTTCTTATCCTGGCTGTGGTTGTGGGGTCCCTTGTGCTTCGTAGCATTGGGCGGAATCAGTTTGACGCAATTCAAGCGTTTTGCGACTGTCATGCAGGGACATTGTCAATTCAATGCGGGAATGCGTACAAGCACTCCAACAGACCTTGGGAATACTGCAAGACAGATGAGTACTAGAACAGCTGTTCGAGACCGGACATCATACCTTGGTATACTGGAACGTTTCATTTCTGCCCGTAAACGTCGTTTCAATAGAATGCGGCGCCGTTTCAATTTCGCATATACCCGGGGCAGCACAAATGGCGGTACACAAATGTTCTTGTCTATAGTTCGCCGATTAGAGATAGATGTCACCGCTTCAACACAACACGCACCCACAGAGATGGATCGCATCCGAGTTGAGACCATGCATGTGGTCTTGGTTTGCACACAGACGTTTGCACAACTGACACCGAATAGAGCAAAATTGGGCATTGCATTGATGGAGGGCATGATCAATGTCGCTTTAAACATGCATGAGCGGGTGAAGATCTGGTAGGTAATAGAAGAGAAGAGCTTACCTTGGCATTCGGCATGTCCCAGGACAGGAATACATACTCCTGTCAACCAGTTGCACGTTGGAGAGATCACATGGCTAAGTGAACATATTGCTTCAGGATGAACATGTTAAATCTTCAATGATCGGGACACTCTACCTTCCCACAGGCGTGTACTGGAGCTGCACAGAGATGCCCCTCATCGATGTGATTAATTACCTTTCTATTGTCAGAGTCGGATTGACATCTTGAGAGAAAGGACATACCTTTGTGCATATGTCCTGACATCTATGCCTCCCAGAGAATGTGCATACTTTCCCGCATAAATGCTGGTTTGCAACACATCTAAAGAGGAACATAAGCCGCTGCACGACCAGGCAAGGAACGAACACATACATATGCTTCCCCGCGTGGCCTGCACTATCACAATGTATTCAGCATCAGAGGTACAGCATCACGAACCATATATCACTCACCTCATCGTACATGGCCGATGCTCCTTCGGCTCGAGCTCCAAACAGAAATCACACACATGCATGCACAGATGGACTGGCTGACAGTCATGTGTACCTTCATGCACCCGACTCTTTACACACCGCAACTGACAATCCGCACATGTCATCCCACACAGTTGGACGTTACCCCTCAAGTCCACAATCGAACTCTCAAAATGACGCTTCAACTCGTCAAGGCTTGCATAGCTCCCGCCACCACCAACTTCTTGGAAGCGTGACAGGTTCTGGTCCAGCCATTCACGTACGTGGGCAACACGCAAGTTCACGATCGTCTTGAGGTGTTGAGTCAAGCCTGCGATCCATTCATCTTCAGCGGTGTATTGACGGGATGTGTGGCCCTCCCAGGCTCTCCGAAGGACCGTCAGTATGCGTTCGCGAGATACAGATTGATCATCACCACCGCCTATGAAGAGTTGGTGGGGCGTATCTGGTAGGTCGACAGGCATGTCTGTATCCAGATTCTACAGTGACGATCTCAGTGGCGTAGCAAGCACGAAGACATTAAGGGTAACTTCACCTTCAGGGGTTCCCGCTCTGGGTCTATTTCCGCGTATCCAAATGCAAGTGCATTAGCAAGGAGTGCCGAAATCAGTTGTGCACGGTGAGACACCATAGTTTCTACATGCAAAACGAGTCGCATACTCCAACTTAGAAAAAGGCACGTGTTCTTACGAGACATGGCAGCCCAATCGTTCGCCTTAAGACGTTCAGACGTGAGCAAGATATACGATGTCCGTTTCCTCCAGGAAACCACACTCACCTTTAACTTGGCCATTAACGTCTTCATTAAGTGCAAAAACTCTCCCGCAGACCGGTGTGTGACTACCTGCTTATCCAGCTGTCGCTTCAATGCAGGAAATGGCTTGTAGAATTCCTTCGACTCTGTGACTGGCCTGTGTGGGGAACCAAGAAGTCATGCATGTCATAAACGTAGAATATTTACATTCGGTAGGCTCCTACCATGGGATAATGTTCAGCTTCCCAGCATGAAGCCGAGATATGAAATTCGCCTCTTGCTCGTCTTGTACAATCCGTCGGAGCTTGAGGGAAAATCTGGCAATGAACACATCTATTATGAACGGCTCTCTCCGAAAACATGACAAGAAACTATCGCCCACTCTTTGGCAATTTCGATCAAGTCCGAGTCGACAATGTCCTAAGTTGGAGGGACAACGTGCCTCAGGCAGATGCGCAACTCCAACCACAGTAGACATACCTTGATGATGATGACCAGTGTCGACTGGAATAATGATGGATTTGCATTGGGATCCAGAACTGTCGAACTCGACTGGAACGACTGAAAGAGTCCAGTAATATCCTGACTGAGCGCGAAGTTATTGCAGAACAGTACCTGAAAACGAAACGTCACAGCATCTCTACCTCCTACCAGTCTACGCTAACTTACCAAATTGGAAATAGCAGTATTGAACAAAACAAGCAATGTGTCCTCTTGGGTGGACCTTTCGATACTGTGTACACCTGCTGACGAAAGGCCCGGGTGACGCATTGAGACGGAGTGAGCTATGAAGATGGTTCTACTGACCTTCAAAATCAAGTGCTACAATCAAAGCATCCTTGGTCGGCGTCACCGACATCCACACCCCTTCCGTTGTCCACATCGCCGATCCAGCAAAAGATGTATCGACCAGATGATTCAATGTGAAGCTCTTTCCGACCGGCTGCTCCCCCATAGAGGATACCACCTTGACGGGCTATCATCGGTGCCATAAGCAAGCTAACTGGCAGTGATGACAGCGATAACACACACCTTGGATGCCATATATGACTGAAATAGTGATTCATACCATCCAAACGAGAGATTGTCCACGATTCGGTTCACGTCGGCACCCAACAACGACCTCTCCAGGTCCGGTGAATACACTCCGTCTTTGAGCGGCACGAATCGATTGTCCTTTGCCAGCGCGAGGTGGATAGGAATTAAACACAGGAATTCGACAATCCATTCACCTGCGCGATAAGCTGAAATGTTCCACGCACGATTCCGAGTCAAGTTTGAGCGCTCCCCACCCCCACACAACTTGGCAGCAAAGACGGTAAATGACACAGCCGAGACCTGAATGGACTTGAGGATGTTTCCCGTAGGCTTCTTAGTCGACCTCTCGAACGTGATGATCATGTCTGCGAAATGCGGTGCGTAACGCTGATAATCACGGTCCGCCACAAACACGATGGTCCGAGCGCTCCTGTGCGTTGGCGAGGAAATCGTTTCACGTTGCACTGCGGACAAGACTGGGAAACGGGTCCAGACTTCGACGTGACAGTCGATAAGACAGTTGTGTACAGTTGAGTTTCCACCTGCCCTGTGTCGTGCAGAACAACCCCGTGCACCTTTTTCCTCGAACATAAACTCGGTAACTTTGCGAGTGATATCCAGCGCATATGATCGACATGCGTGCGCCTCAAGATCAAGTACAACAACATGCACCGCAGTTCGGTTGATCAGCGACGTAACGGCTGGACCGTTCTCGACGGTGAGCGGAGCCAAGTCGAGTTGGATTCCTTCTGTGGAGCCAAATGTATTCCAATGATATGCCATCACTGCCAAGTCGTTCCCGTTGGCTTGTACGATCAATAGACAGGCACCATCAGGCGTCGAGCATACGCTATATGGCACTTTCTCGAGCTGCAGTGTAGCAGGACTAGCCGTTCCCGACCCTCATCAGCGAGACTCACATGGAATAAAGAAACCAGGATGAGACGCACCGAAACTGAAGAGTCACAAAAGAAAAAACCCTCGCCTGGGCATGTGAATCGACAAGGATCAATTCTTCGCTTCCGCTCACAAAGCATGCAAGGCAAATAGATACTGATTCATCACCATACCACGGGTGCAAGTCGATCGCACTTCTCAATGCCTGGAATCCCCGCGCGTCGTCGAACACAAAAACGTGCAGTAGGAGCTGTGGTCGTCACGGGGCGACATCAACAACATAGAAACAGTACGTCAGCGAAGCGGACACGCACCTTGTCCAATGACACCACCGCCAGCATCTTCTTCGACTCATCGTACGCAAACAGAGACTCTTGCCCGATCTTTTCACGATTTAGTGACTTCCCCCGACCGCGCGTAATTGCGCCGTCCATAGCCTCCAGTCGATCCAAGTAGATATTCAGGTTCCCCGCACGATCAACGATAACTAGCAAGAGTTTCTCGCCTTCAAGCAACTGTGCTCGTCTGCCCGAAACGAACGCGGGGCAGGGTTCAACCCAAGTTACACAATTCAAGAACTGGGAACCGAAACGTACGCCACAGAATGTCCCAATGGCAATGTAAACGTATGCCTGAACTTGAACCTTGGTGAAGGAATCGCACTCGGGTTCAGTTGCAATTCATGCTGATCTTGTGTCGTCAGGCTCATCAGATGCACCGCGTATATAGCCGTCGGCTCTTGTTGCTCCTCTCGCGAACCAGAGATCTGATACGATGTCGGAGAAGACCAGCCTATGACAGAGTTGAATGATTGC